>PNEQ01077838.1:9244-32662 GCA_003012365.1 Medauroidea extradentata
ACAGACCTGGAAAGTCAGGGAAAGTCAGTGAAAGTCAGGGAAAATTAATTTGGTCAGGGAAAGTCAGGGAAACATGTTTTGAAACCCTGTGAGTCAGGGAAAATTACCCTAAGAGAGCAGAAAGTCAGGGAAAATGTTCTGAGTATGATATTAAACTGCTCTCTTCACAACCTGCACTTTTTTCTGTTGTGAAGGCCACCTTTTCCTCTTTTGCATGTTAGTTTTTCTGCTCTTTTTATCTGTATTTTTGTTGTTTTATTATTATTACTATAATTATTATTATTTGGTGTAAGTTTTCAGATAGTCAAATATGGCATCCGCAACTTAGTTTATATGCATTTATTTCAATGTTACTGATTTAAATTGTTATATAAAATATCTTTTGCTTAAAAGGAGAGTGATGGGCAGCTATGGGGATAGTGGAGGCTGCAAAGAAAAGTTCATTGTATAAGCGTGTTGTTATGATAATATTAATTATGGTCAGGGAAATTTTTAATGATTGGTCAGTGAAAGTCAGGGAAAAGTCAGGGAAATTCATTTTAATATTTCTGTGGGAACCCTGTCTTCCCTCCCCGCCTCTTTTTTCCTCCCAAAGTCTGTAACATAAACTTTCAAACGCTCTGTAGTAGTGATGTGTGCGTGTGGGCGCGCTCGCATGATCACAACAAAAACATACGCTCACATATCATAATTTAATTGTTAACCAAAACCTAAAATCATCACAGAGGTATGTCGTTGCAAGAACAAGGAGTAAATTAGCAATTTAAAAATAAGACAGCAAGCTCAACAAATAACATCATTGCACTTAATAACTAGTTACGTGCCGTACAATCGCCAAAGCACAAGACAAATACGAATAACTACATGTGTATGTGTGTGTATGTTCATGTATGTATTTATAATAAATACACGCACACATTATTAAATCATTGTCTTACGTCTGATACTTTGATACGTATTATGAATCTTCAAAAAATACTTTTACCTCTAATATAAAAATGCTTGTGTTGTGTGGGTAAGGGCTGGTTGCACCATTCCGTCCTTGACCCAGAGATCATCTGACCTTCGTTCAAAAATGATCCAAGGATCAATTGTAAAAACGTTGCACCATTGAAATGTCGTATTTTTTGAACCGCCGTCACATGGTCTGGAGATCATACATTTGAACATTGTGGCAACAGCGCCGACGTCATTACTAGTCGATTTCTACTGGCTAGAAATGTATGACGTCATAGTTCAGAGCAGATTAATTTCATTTTAGGTGAGAGGTTAGGAAGTATAAAGTTGGTTGTATTGTATCATAGACACTCGGAACTCGATGTGTATTTATTGTGTGTATACTGTTTACGTTTATATTTCAGGCGATGATGGAGCAAAAACGTATTAATTTTTCCGAAATGGAAACAAATTTGATAGTTGATCTTGTCGAAGAGAGACTCTCAATTATAGAAAACAAGGGTACCGACGCGGTATTTTTGAAAGAAAAGGAAAAGGCTTGGGAAAGTTTTGGCAGTTAGTACAGTTTTTATCCCGCCGTATTAGCTGTGGAATATTTTTCTACTGCTATCAAACGTCTCTCCTCGTACATGTACGTTTCGAAAAATCTTAATCTTAACATAAACAAATTTACAATTTTTGAAGTGTTTGTTTACATCGTCGCCATCTTGTCTTGACGATCAAAGATCAGCTGCCTGAACCACCGGACTCGGCGGTTCATAGTAAAGTTCATTTTGACGGAAGTTCAAGGCGCGAACCACGATGGTGCAACATAAAAGACAGTTGAACCTGGTTTAGTACAATGTTGATCTAGAGATCATGTGTGAACCTCAATGGTGCAACCAGCCCTAAGTGGTACGCTGATGTTAAGTCAGTGATATTAGCATAGAACGGTATATAGCTCTGTACTGCAGGTTGGTAATGCGCATGCGAGGTAAACTGGGTCACCAGGCCAACTGCAGTGTTGCACTTCTGTACGGAACGAGGCTTCGGCGCTGCTAACATTTATATGGCCTGCACTGTGGCAGTACTTATGGTGTGCAGCGTGCGGAATAATTATAACCTATTCACTGGCAAGTAACTACTTTTTAAACCGTACGTAATCTTGTTAACGCGAATATAACAGTATAGGTAATCAACGCCGGGTATTCCACCGTACTTAGCAGTTAAGGAGTATTACACAAATTGTACCACCGCACCAGTCTAGATTAAGATTGAGTGACCCCTTAGTTTTTTTTTTATTTATTTATTTAGGCACGGAAACGGGGAAATCCTTCAAACAGCTCATCGCCTCTAGGCGAGAATGCTAAACTAAATTGCAGTGTTTTCGTAGAATGTGTTCTTCAACGGGACTTCAAGTGATGACCCTGTTATTTTATTTGTGGAAAGTATGAGGTAAAGTCCAATGCAGGTTTCTATGACTTTGTTTTACGATTATGGTCGATATTTTCTCCGCTACAGCAATGTGACAAAAATTTTTTAAGCACTCCTTAGGACCTTGGTAATCATTTGTGTAATTATTGGACGACATTTTTAAAAACACAGGGACACATGTCTTATTATCGTAGGTAAACGCATTGTAATGATTGTAAATAGTTGTACAGTAAAAAGTAGTTACAGTACCACGCTATAGCACGGCTCGTGCATCAGTCTACCAACTGTTAAATGTTCCTATCTACCTGCGCTTGAAACGCATTGCAGCGAGTTATAAGTAATCATGTTTGCAAGAAACATCTCGACGCGCATTATATTTATACATCTATGAAAACAAAACACATTTCAAACAATCTTTCTATCGAATAATACGGTCACCGTTTAAAGTCCCATAGGAAAATAAATAACAGTAAAGCTCTGCGCGCCAGTTGCTGGATTTGTGTATGTAGAGGCGATATTGCATTGCATACGCCGACCAACATCACTCTTAAAGCTCATTCGGTTTTGTCACATACACCAACGCAGCCTGCCTAGATAAGAACCTTAATTCCATGTGAAGGCTTGGGGATTTCAGGAATAGCCTACTGTTGTGTTCTAGATGAATAAATTCGTTATTCATGAAGTTCACATAATGGTTGAAAGCAACAAAACTATTATATTAAAGAAAATGTCTGGGCCAACGTTACCTCAAAATGTCGCGAGTACCGCAAATGAATGCAATACTACACGTGTAATTTATTATTATTTATATCGAAAGTGCTGTTTTCATGGTACGTACTTTATACTCAAGTGAACAAACTTTGTACGGAATGATCACCTTCATGTTTGAGGCAGTTTCGCAACATGCCCGCCAATTGCTGACGTGGTGTCATGGGAGTGGCATTTACTGTTAGCGCACCACGTCTGGGCGTGTCGACTATATTATGATGTATATTATTGGCACAGCACGATCATAATTGTTTCGCCGCAGACATCAATGTTCCGATGACTAATATTTAGGGCCACGATTTTGTCGCGAAAAGATTTTTGCCCCACTTTGTTTCATTGTCTCACGTGCACATCGGCAGTTCTGTTTCAAGGTTATTGGCAGCGTGTCTATGTTCAGACACGTTTCTCATTTGACTGCACCAATCAGAATAAGATTATTATGAGACTGTACTTCGATAATTTGCCAAAGCCAGTGAGAGTAAAATCATCCAATCACAGACGATATAACAGAGCTGCAGGTGTGCACATGACGCATCGAAACCAAATATTGCAAAAATCTTTTCGCCATAAAATCGTGGCTCTACTAATATTGTCTGAGAATTAGTGGGGGACATCACTTGGGTATAACTTCAGTATGACTCTGCACGTGAAGCGCAGTATGGGACTTTCTCCGTGCAGTGTTGCCACGTTATGCAAGTTGAACAACGCAAATACCAGCAACATGGCGCCGACTGATACGTAGGTTATATTATTAAATATTTTACGTCAGTGTATCATAGAGTTTTCGTTACATTTTAAATTGTAATCACGGGACAGTTCATTCATAACACGGCGGTAAAATTGTTTTTTGCAATGCACATTGCTATTAGGGCTACGAAATTGTCGGGGAAATAATTTTGCTCCAGTTTGTTTCAGTTCCTTACGTGCGCACCTGCAACTCAACTTCACTGCTATTGACAGTGTTTTTGTACAGAGTCGTTAATTTGACTGTGCCAATCAGTACACGGATGACTGCTACACACCACGTCTGTGATGTGCGGGTAGAATCCCAAAACACGTGATAATTAAAACAGGCAATCACTAGCCATAAGTCGGAAATGCGGATGTTCACGTAAGGCACTGAAAAAAACTGGGACAAAATTATTTTCGCGATACCCAGATGAAAAAAAAATCTGAAATTGGCCAGACCTGATTAATTTCAGATCTAGCCAGGCCTGGCCCAGATATACTTTTCCATATGAGTATGTTCGTGGCCCTAATTATTATTAGTTATTATAATGGCGCTAGTGGACCAGGTAATGAAACAATAACGAATCGGAAATGAAATAAGCATTGTGTTCATCCCTACCTATGTCTAGCCAGGGGGTGGATACAGAATAGGGCGGCTAGGGCCACTAATTTGAAGGGCATCATGCACCGACAACATTACAAAGTAAACGTTATGTGTAATATAAATATGTTTGGTGGTTTATGATACTACAGTATCAAGCATTTATTGTATAAATATTAGACATTTATTAATTTATAGTAATTGACATTTTCAATTACATTAATTTTCGGTTAAGTTGTCTACCATGAGACGCGTGACCTCGTGTTGACATATGTGTTGACTGCTCGTGATGGCTACGAATCGTAAATTATTTTGTGTTTGTGAAAGTATTCGGCTGAAATTTTATAATAATGGGGAAGATCAGGAGGTACCCCTGTTCTACAAATAATTGTGATTCTGTTCATTCACGTGCAGAACGTGTGTACACATGTTGTACTTTTCCCAAAAATTTAAACAGGAGGTTATGTAACGTATTTTTGTTGCCAACATGTGAACTAAAAGTTTTTGTTTCCGAAGTTGCCGGTGAATGATGCCCCTTTTTAGTGGCTCGTTGATTAACATGGCCGTGTCCGCTCTTGAATACTTTACTTCCTCTATGTGTCTAGCGCCTGACGAGGCACAGTAGTGTTAATCTCCAGCTGTCGCGGGGCAATCCCCCCCCCCCTCCCTCGCACACGGCCGAATCTGCCCACCGCGATAAAGCGTTGTGGAACCGGTTGGCGCCGACAAAATGGAAGCAGGCACGTTTCTGTGCAAGTCAAGCGGCGCTCGCGAGCTACGTCCAAGGCCAGCTTGCCTTCGTCATACTGCTGTGTTACTGTTCCAACTCACTATGGCGACTGTATTTGGGATTCTGTACCTTCTTGGCAAGCTTCAATGGAAACAGCTCGACTGTCAGATATGGGCAGTTTGCCCTGCAGCCTGGTGTCCAATTGTCGAAGCTGGAGAATATACTTTATTTTGAAGTTGCTCCTTATGACGGTATATTGGGTATATAACAGAAAATGATAAGCCTAATTTGGAATGTTGAACAAAGAATTTCAGAGGAGCTTACAAATAGTTTATTAACTTTCAAAATTATTTATAAAATCTTCTTAGAGTCCGCGTCATATGATAAATTAAGCCAAGGCTATGCACAGAAGACGAAAACTGGCCGAGCGAGTCCATTACGCCGCAAGGGTTGTGTTGGGGTGACGGTGGGGGGCAATCGGTGAAGGGGCGCGGGTATATCAGTCTACCGGTGCTGATGTCTCTTGCGAGTGTGTAATGTATAGAGTGAAAACATCAGCCGGGAGGTGGTATGGTAAAACAAAAACTTAATAAAACCGGGCTACCGCAATTTTCATCACTTTTTTTATTTTTTATTTGTACCAGATATTTTTTTCTTATTTAAGGCACAAAATGTAACTAAATTTGGCTCTTATGACATTTTTTTATCTCTCATAGTTTTCGCGTAATGGCTTGTTAAAGTCATATTTTGCATGTTTCCGTTTTAACGACTACACTAAAACCAACTGATATACCAAATTAAAAAAAAAATCACAGTGGATAAAAACATTACAGGCTACAATGACATGCTCATAGAATTAAAGAATAAAAATTATTTGAATTTTAAAAAAATGCTGAAACTAAAAATCAAAATTTTAAAAATTCAATAATTTTTTTTAAAATACAAATAATTTTTATTCTTTAATTTTATGAGCATGTCATTGTAGCCTGCAATGTCTTTATCCACTGTGATTTTTTTTTTTTTAATTTGCTATATCTGTTGGTTTTGGTGTAGTCGTTAAAACGGAAACATGCAAAGTATGACTTTAACAAGCCATTCGTGAAAACCATGAGAGATAAAAAAATGTCATAGGAGCCAAATTTAGTCACATTTTGTGTCTAAAAAAAAAAATTAAAAAAAATATCTGGTACAAATAAAAAATAAAATAATGATGGTGAAAATTGTGGTAGCCGCGCCCTTAAAGAGATTTACAAATAAAAATTTTGAGCAGTAAGAAATAAGACTTACGAAGGAAGCAATAGAGGCGCAAGAATTGAGCTTACGCAATAGCGAGGGTTGCTGCCTAAACACAGCCATTACGAACAAACTTTGAATATTGCATGTTTTGCTGTATTGATTATACTGAAGATTATGTACAGTAACAAGGAAGTAACATATCGAGACATTTAAACGACGTCTTGTTACTTTTACAATGATAACTTAATATACCTGTCAAAATTAATTTTTTTATCTTAAAAATAACCTGTGTAGTTGTCTTTATATAAGTGGAAAGAATATGGCGGTAATCGGGTGAATTACAAATGGCACAATGTACATTTTCTGTGCTTTGGTATACGTAAGATTTGTACTGCCGAACTTGAGCAGCAACATTCAAATTGTGTATACTTCAATTTAGATCAGTGTGATGGAATACATTTTGAGCCACACTGCTTAGGACTTAATTTCAGTAACCAGATTGGTTGATTGTAGTTTTCACTTTTATGAAATTCAGAAAGGGAAAATAATGTTGTATTTGCACGTAGGTTGCACAATCAAACAAATTATTACTATGTTTAGGGTAAAACTTCAATCCGGATTGAACCTGGAGGGGAGTCAACTCGGAATGAATGTATAGCAAAACATTGGTTGACGAAATGTGTTCAAGGTAAATATTACAATCGAGATTGAACTATAAACAAGAGCGAAGTTGGAGTCAACCTGGACTGGAACCGTAATAATGCGATCTATCGGCGACAATACGAAGCAGAGAACAGATGACGAACGAAAAATAAACGTTGCTCCAAATAAGCCTTTTGTTCACTAGACATCCCACTTGTCTTGTTCCGTTTCGCTTTATAAATGTCGCGTTGCTTTACAAATACTTGCCTCTTTTTTCTATTTAATTATAATTTATTCTCCGTTCTTTTCTAACCTAACCGCAACACATAGCAACGCAATATGTCGGCAGCTTGGTCCTGCGCGTTTTATTTTAAGTTCAGTCCGTGTTTACAGTTAAATTTAAATCCGGATTCGTCACTCCAGTTCACCGCAACAAGTGGAGCGGATTACCTCGCTTTACTCCTGCTTCAGCCCACAACAAAGTGTTTATACTAAAATCTCGATCTGGATTTCTCAGTCCACTTCCGGTTCAACCCGAATTTAAATTTTACCCTAAACGGCCTAAATAAATATTAATTTTTACTAATTATGGCTTAAATATATGTCACTCCCGATTTTCGTTTGTGGGACATTTTCGCTTCTGCACTGTTAGTTGTTCTGTGACTTGACTGAGCAGTAACCGTGCATGAAAGCCTGTGATGAAGAGAGGTTTATCAAGCACTACCCCTGACTGCAGCTGATGATTACCGCCTTGGGAGGACAGAAGTGCCACCCCTCTATCCCCTCCACTATTGCTGAAGGGCCAACTAATACTCGGGGTCGATGTTACGGCTCCCGCCTAACTCTCAGCTAATTTCCGTCTTTGAGGTCCGGACGCTAGGGAGTGATAAGGGCGAGTCTCACACCCGCATCAAGTGTCTTCGACGCCACGACGCGCGGAGCCACTCGACTAACTGCTGCTTTCTCCTACAAACTTCCGACGATAAGCGCATTATTTTGTTCATGGCAGTTGTACAGCCTAGTGCAGTCAAGTACTTTCTATTGTACTTCGATTGTATTAGAATTATATGAGCTACAACGTTTATTTAATATAATTTGTGTTTTATTTAAGAGGCAGTCCCAGTGTTTCAGGCTCAGGTATGCAACCCGCATTAACCCCATATAAATAGACGAATCTTACTATAGATATAGCAATAAGAGTATTACACACAGCAACATTACTTTCGTTTCAAAGCATCACGTTGATTATAAAAAGCATTTCGGAGCTCCTCAAAATGGCTATAATCAGCTTTTTTCAATCTGTTATATGTGAAAAACAACTTAAGGGATTCGTGAGAAAACCACTCTATGAGCATGCAATGGACTTGCTTAATACTTTCCACCAATAAAAAGATGGGGCCACCACTGAAAGTGTCAAGTCAGACGAGTGATCTACGATATGACTGCACGCCGTTTACATTGTCTTGCGGTAGAGGCGATACCACACCAGATGAGCCAGTCAACATCGCCCTTAGCGCCGTGTCTCACTCACACGAACACACGGCCAGTATGTCGTAAAACCCTCTCACCTCATCTCGTCTACTTCTTGCTGCTTTAGTTTTTAACAGTGTAGCCCTGTGTTAACACCATATTATGGAACAGTTACAGCATTCTCGTTGAGCGAAACCAAGGACTACCGAGATAAGAAAGGCAGGAGCCAGGAATGTGCGCCACCTCGCTCTGGTATCGTAGATGAATGTAAGATGGAAGGGATGAGTGGTCCACTAGTGTGGTGGGCGTGGTTGTGTCAGGGGAATGGCCTGCAGGTATATATCACGTGACTGTGGGAGCCGCGCACTAAGAAGCTTGCACGAGCCACAGTGTATATTCGGCCTGCCTTCTGTGAGCCTCTCCCGAGATGCGTAATTTCCACCGCCGCCCAGCCAGAGATAAAAACAAGACCGGCCCGGCGAGGAAAAAATATTCGGAGCGCTGGAGAACGTGTTATGTGGTCAACCTTGGACGTCCAGTTCTTTGTAAACGCCATCCGGGTCTCTTTTCCAGAGCAGTGTTGCCGCTTCGGTGAAGTTTTACTCGAGTCCTGCAAGCAGTTCTGTGTTTTAAGAAAGCGAGAATTTGAAATGTTTTACTATACGTGCGAACGAATGCGTAGTTTAATACGGTTTTTTATTTGTTTCACATAGGCCTAATATTAGCTTTATGCTTCTGTCTTCTATATTTGGTGAGTTTCGCCGACTGATGATAGCTTACACTACTTTCGAGCAATATTAAGGTAACCGCATAACCAGGCTACTGAACGCTGTGCAGAGCTTGTTGGAAAACTGTTCGTCACGCATGGCTGATGTCTGCTTAGGACGTTATAAATCGTTCGGGATAAATTAAGCACTAAAAGTTTAACCTTTGAAATATATCACTTGCCGTTACTGCATAACAATAGTTTTCTTACTACTTGTATGGTTGGCAATGAATTAACCAAATGTACTTCTGTGTATTTTCCATTTAAATGCGACATGACTGGGAAAAAAATCAGTTGAAACAGACATAATTGAATTTTGTATAATTATTTTTTAAATCAAAATATAACTTTCTCCCGACTGCACAGTTAATCTTACACGCGCAGGCTTCAAGTGATGTGTCGAGTGAGGTTTTCGTTGTTAGCCGTCACGTAGACATTATATAAGTTCTATATTGCTGTTGTTAGAATGTTGGAACGGAAGCGAGGAAACTGGGCAACACTGTAATAGTGAGTGTGCTGAGCCTGGTCGGACGCGGGCGAGGCTTGAATAATTACAGCCACATGTGTGTGTGCGTGTCTTTCATGCAGATTGGCAAACACGCTCGTGGGATGTGTGGACATCAGAGAAGATAGCCATGGATCAACCAGTGTGTGGGAGCTCTCGCTATCCTCTCCATACAGCGAATTTATGTAGCGAAGGACTAATTTTAAACACACACACATTATATATATATATATATATATATATATATATATATATATATATATATATATATATATATGTGTGTGTGTGTGTGTGTGTTTGTCACGAAAACGTAGGAAGGCGATAAGACGAATACAACACGTCCGTCAAACACTTCATCGCTTGTAGGCGCGGAGTTCTAAACTAGCGTCGTTTTTAGCACTTTTGAATAGCTTGTTAGTGAAGTTTTTAATTAGCTACAGCCCTGCTCATGCGCCAGGTCCACTGACTCTAAAAATTCAGTTTCCTGTCCCGATATCTTTATGTTGGCAGCATGTGTAATCAATTAAACCCAGGCCTAGTGTACTGTTATCTGTTGGCTCGGAGTGAATAACACCATTGGAACTTGTCGCAGAATTGCTCATGAACTCGGGAACGGTTTAATGATTTGCCCCGTAGTTTCTGTAGAGGCACAAGTATCTCGCGTGTTCACCTGGCAACAGCCTAGACTTGTCAGTCCTGTACACGCACTGGCCACAATCTAGTATTCATGGGCTTCTAGCAGTACAAGCAGGTTGTTTCCTCATATATTACTGGCTTGTAGTCGCCAAAGTGTGTCGAAACATCTGCCTTCTAATCAAGGACGTGCCAATGAAGTATATATTCTTGACGTCTAACCTGACCTAGAATCAATACGCGGAATACTCGTGCCTGTACTCATTGGTGACTCACGGTTTTATCGCGGGAAAACTTGACTGTTTGCTGGGATTCAACGCACGTCCAGCTTATGCAAATATTACTGGTTTTCGCTGTGCAATTGGTGCTGCTACCCTATTTGACTGAGCCAATAAGAATCTCGCTATGGTAATATTTGATGTCTGTTACCGGTCTGCAGAAAGCTACGTTGTATCAGACGTATATCACCCAATCATATATTGACAATATAATGTTGCTAATAGCAGCGTAGCAAGGCGTTTGTAATATGGTAACGGGCCAGCTTGATAATCTTTTCGAGTAACTTATGATCTTTGAAAGAACTGTGCAATGGGAGTGCATGATTGGATTTATTTGCTTGGGCATACTCCATTGCGAAATAAACGACTCAAACGAAAACTAAAAATAAGACAAGGAAACATAAATAAGCAGAGTATGCTTTAGTCATCAGGATACATACACAACTTGGAATTCCAAAACTGGAATCTGGTCAGATAAAACAAAGAACAAAATAGAAAATAAAAGAAATAACAAAAATATAAGAAAAGAAACCTAAGTTGACATGCGACACAACGATGAGACGAAACAAAACACAAATATAAACACAGCAAACGACACAACGATGACACGAAACAAAACACAAAGATGTCGGACACAAACAGGAAAAACAACTTAGTTACCTACATTTACCATTCAGTTATAAATAGCGTGCAAGCTTCGCGCAGAACGGTTTTTACTATAGGACACTAAGCGGTGACCATATAATTTTATTGGTAGAAAGTCTGCAGCTAAGTTCAGTGCACATCGCAATTTGAGTTTCACATACATCCGGTTAGTACATTTTGAAGTACGGCAGTCTGAAAAGGCGATTTTTAGCAATTTTGGAGGGCTTAGAAACCCTGTTTTAATGAGCATAGTGTCTTAACAATGAGGTTCCGACCTTGTCTGAAGTGTGTTTTCTTTTCTTACGTTGGCACAAAGGACAAACGTGGAATTGTTCCGTAGATAAAACCTGTTAACGAACACACTGCAACGTATTTGAAGCAGTGGGAGACGCACGGAGGTGAACAAAAATTACAATGGTGTGAGTCACGTTGGTACGACAGGCGAGGAAATGTTAAAACACTCGCATCCCAGAGATCCCGACTCAGTTAACGAACAATGGCGTAACTACTTTGGAGTGAGTGCCGTATATATATATATATATATATATATATATATATATATATATATATATATATATATATATATATATATATATATACATACACACCCCTTCCCCGTAATATTGGGAATGGCGCCGTAAATAGTAGAAAATAAGCGCTCAGATGTTAATAAACGTATTTAAATAGGCGTGTTCTGACAGTTTCTACGGCCGTGAACTTATCGCGGAAAATAATCTTGCTCCTGTTTGTTTCACTGCCTTAAGTGCACTTGCACGTTGGTAGCTATGCTTAATGGTTATTGGCAGCGTGTCTTTGTTTATGTGACGTCACTCATTTGACTGTGCCAATGACAGTAAGGTTACTCGTAGAGCCCACGAGTTTTTGTGAAAAGAATTCTGCAACAATTTGTTTGTGCCTTATGTGCACATGCAGCTCTGCTTCGAGGTCAGTGATTGGCTGTTTTAAATTCTCATCGTCTAGGGTTCTACCCGCAAATCACAGACGTGTGTTGCCGCAGTAACCGTGTTCCTGTTGGCACAAGTCAAATGAACCACGCCTGTGCAATTATACATTCTGCTAATAATCAAGAAGCAGACCTGCAGATGTGCACGTAAGGCATTCAAACTAACTGTTGCAGAATTCTTTCCACCAAAACTCGTCGGCTCTAACCATACGTCTATTATTTACGTGTAGAACCTCAAGACACGAGAAAGCAGCCTGCGTGTGCGCCCGTAAGCCACAGAAACAAACTAGGGCAAATTTCTTTTCGCAATAGTTCACGGCCCTGTAAATATTTCTTTACGGTTTTTAGCTGTAATGAAATATATAATTTCTGTTTTCGTTGACTTTAATGTACATGTGTAAAGCAAGTCCAAATTTGTTAGTTACATAACCGAACAAAGGCGTGGGTGGGTCTAATTGTTTGCCCATACCTAGAGGACTTATTCGCCGCGGGTTACGAGTGCAAATGTCGCCTATACTGCGCGGCGAGCCTTCGTGCAGTGAGCAAAGAAAGACATTTTCGCCGAGCCGTGACGCAGAGCATCTGCGGCGGAAGTGCGGTCATAACCGGAAGTAGTTGGTAATGGAACCACGCCCCCGAGGAGGGCAGATGTGTGCGGAGCGTGACCGCAACTGGCTGATCATTGCACATATTTGTGACTAGCTGCTGCAAGGTCTTAGCAGAGTCGCTAGGTTACTCTTGGTATACCCACCGTACGGTAAGTTCATTCTTTAGAAACGAACTGTTGGAAAAAATTACTAGGAATACTTCCCGTTACTACCATACAACTATGCAAGCAAATGAAAAAGCTATACGGTGAGATAAATAAATAAATTTATTTTTAATTGTTACGCGTCCGCGAGTATGAAAGTTGTTCGTAATTATTATTTTAAAAATGAGTTAAACACGTTTTTTATACGATAGTTGGAGAATGGTTGGGTTGGCATTGCTGTCGTAGAAATAGTTCTGTATATTATGAACAGCGGCTAAAATATTGAAAATCGATTAATGGAATAAGTACATAATGTGCTCATTTTCAGCAAATGAAATAAAATGTATATTCACATTGGGCATAAATGACAATATTTTAGAAGTGACGTAGTTAATGACGGCGGATGAACAATGTACTTAGGCTCGCAGTGCAACCGTCAGCCTGGCAATGTTGTTGTTGACGTTTGGCGGAAGAATACATAGTTGGTGTGGACACAGATGTAAGCTAGAAGCAGGGCTTGCAGAAATATCAAGTTACCGTACGGCGTGTATAGTAACCGCGTTCAAATACATGACATCACTTGCAGTAAAGCGGAGCTTTGTACAGGTCTGTCTACAGAGGCGCTGCAGGCTGATGTGGCAAACTAACAATAAGCCATACTGAAGGAGTTGGCCGAGACTAAATACAGGCTCGTTAGGTATTAGTTGTGGTTTAAGTAGTGTTGGTGCCACAGGTAGTCAGGGCTTTCAAATAAAGATTATACTGTAGTTAATTCTTATCTATTATAAAGACGTGTAGACAGCTTTAAAAAAATCTTTGCCGTTTATCTGATCGTAAAGTGTATGAACTATTAATATCAGGAACCCCACCCCACAGTTCACTGGAACTCAGATATTCAATGAAGACACTGGCGTAGCTAGAATTTCGTTTTGCGGGAGTTAACCCTTTATATCAAGCACCGATGCCTAAGTTTATTCTAGTCAATTAAATTAAAGTAAAGAAAGGGCTTTATATAATTTGGTATACGATGCAAATATACTTAGAACAATTGTTAATAAACTATAACATTAAATTGTTTGAAATATGCCAGGAGTGTATGGAGAAACAAGGCCAAGGACGAAAGTTCACTTAAACAGAAAAAAGTTTTGTACACTGGTTTTCCTGTACTCATGTTTTTTCAAATATTATAATTTTACACTTGTACTTTTTCTGGGATATACTTCTGACCTACTTAGTACGAGTATATCGAAATATGTTATTGTGAGGGTCAGTGGCGGAACCAGTACTTGTGTGTGTGTGGGGGGGGGGAGGCAGGGGGGTTCAAATGGGTATTTTATAAAGTAACACCGATCCCCACAGTCAAAGTTCTACCCCAGAAAAGATCGGGTTTCAAGGCGCAGAATGGTGCTTTTTAAGCAGTTTTAGCATCGAAAAATTGTATATACCAGTGGTAGTAATATTAAGTTTTTTTAAAGATGAAATATGTTTGAGTGAAGAATATTACTAATGGTTGCTCTGAATACTGTTAACAGATTTACTAGTTTACTAGTATTGATCTAGAGCAAATGTAATACATTGGTACGAAATTTATAAATAAATTTTAAATTACATGGTTTAATTTGTCCCCTCTTTGTCTACGCCCTTGATGAGAATGGTTTCTTGTTTCATAACTACGTCCAATTATGATACTATAAACGTGCGTTGTACACGACTATGCATAGCAGAGTGGCTAAAACCCAATTTCTTACCCCATACTGTGAAGGTTACTCAAGGTCAAGAAATATGTATGTACTCTTGACTAGATTCCAGCAGTCAATCCTACATGTTCACATATGTACATTGTACGATGGGTTGGAAGAACAAGGTGCAACAATACATATACATATCTAATACAGTCTCAAGGTTCACTGTCACTACATACGCATATGTTGATGCTAACGTAAAATAAAACAAACGTGACGTCATAGGTTTAGTGTGTGTATCGTCCCTAAAACTCGGTAAACACACTATCCATAATTCAGTACAGAATTCCGTACCTATACTCCATCCATTCTAAGGTTGCAGCTAATTCATGCAAGTGAATGACAATAAATTTTTGCACAGCATACATTTCTTTTGAAATATTGGGAAAAAAATATATGGTAACTGTATTAGGCACACTCACAATGTGAGGAATCAAAATAAAATTAAAATGCTGTGATTTATTTCGTTAGCAATTATTATTTCTCCTGCAACCTTAGACTGGATAGAGTATAATTCAGCGTAACTACGGTGGTTCCAGAAATCCATTGTTCATTCCACAGATAGAGCCCGTCCATCTTAGTGTATGCGCAGTGCAGTGTTTCAGCCCCCGCGCATGTGAAGTACGCAAGTAAGATTGCCAATATGCTTTGAATAGACATACAATTCTTAGTTCCGACTGGACCACGGTCGTAGAAGAACAGGTCTGGACACTCGCCTGGAAACTTGACCCCTTGTTGTTTGACTGCAGTTCACCAAGTTACCGATCATGCTATACATTTTTGGCGCAGTAATCCGGGCGGTCGGGCCCAAACTCCGCCCACTTCCCTCCCACTGAGATAAACAATTTATCAAACGTATTTTTTATAAATTTATGAAATTCTTTCTTCGCTCACAATTTTAAATCATGGCTCCAGTAATCTTTATTTACTTTATAATGTTAACAATGGAAAATAGTGGGTGGAGTTTGTGCCGGACCGCCCGGATTACAGCGCCGAAAAGTACAACATTCTCGGTAACTTGACGAACTACAGCCAAACAACAAGGGGGTCAAGCAAAATATATTGTTAGATAGGCGAGTGTCCAGACCTGTTCTTGTAAGACCGTGGACTGGACACCCGATCGTCGGAGTTATCAAAACCTAAATAATACAAGATAGTTTTACTTTTTGACAATTGCGTGCAAATCTTGTATGTGAGATAGTTTTTGGGAATTCTACAGTTATACTTTATGGAATATAACAACCTACATCACGAATGTTCTGTGGATGCGCGTATTTTTTTTCCTGCGGATGTTCATATAAATTAGTCGAGCAAATGCGAATTGTATACAATGTGCAGAGCCATGCCTCCTGCGCTATCGATATCTAATAATACAATAGAAAATTAGCAGGCCGAATTATTAGCAGAATAATAGTAGAAACATTGGTTCTGCCCTAACAGTTCTACAAACTCAGCTCACCCGTAAAAGAATATCTTGGACCTGCCTGTGTTGTAACATAGCCTACTAACTTGGACAGCTGCCTTGTCGTAACAGACATACAGTCTATACTCGGTACAACGCAGAGAAATGTGAGCGGATCGCGCGCTATACAGGAGTCGAGGCTGTGTAATATCGCGACTGGAGTCGAGAGATCGATAGCGTGTGATGTGGGCCTCACAAATAGCTCGGTGGTCACGCCACGGACGTTATCTATTTTTCAGTCGTTAGCTCGCGAGGCGCTGCTTGACGGCGCGACCTCGACTCCAGCACTGAATGTTACTTATACAGTCCGCTCACAATCAACGCACCACTTCCTTTCAGGCTTCGTGTCGTACGACATTATCTAACATTGCACTTTTCATAAGTCGATCACGCACCATTCATAGGAGAAAATATGTCGTATTAGAGTCGAAGCAATTCCACCCCTCGAACTATTAGAGTATCGATAGCATAAATGTTTGTAATTATTTGATTATTCGTCGTGTTTTCATCATTCCGAGAAGTCTAGGCATTTTCTCGATATAGTAACTACAACGTATGTTATACTACACATAACCCGTAATTGGAAATAGTATATAGGAATTTATTAGTCTTGTCTGCAGGAAATTTCTAAGCCTTGTTTTTATTTAGTTCATAGACTTAGGATACCACGCACTAATTTCTATCCATTGTTTTCATTTATGCAACAGTAAAAAATGTCCAGCGTAGTGCTAGAAGTGAGGGTTTACTAACGGATTATACTCTAAACTTGTGCTCGGTTTGCTATGATCCAGAAATTTATACCTCTCTTAATTTTTCAAATGTAAGATTGTTTTTTGTGTGAATAAATCATAACACAATTTCAAACAATAAGTCTCTTAACTTTTCGCATCACAAATAGGAAAAATAGCAGGCAGGAGTGGGTTCAGATTATTTGAAACCCTGTAGTTATAGTATAGTGAGTAATTGTGTTGTTTAGTGCCAAGTCGTCGTCGTTTTTTTTTATATCACTATCTTTAACCTCGCTTGTCTCAAAAAAATACAAACTCCTCTGTTTATGAACGTCTGGTAGGGAACCTCAATTATTACACTATTCTGGTCGAAGAGTAACTAACTCTAAACTGCAACTAGTCTAATTCATTACAAATTGCGTCATTGTATTCAGTTATACGTGTCTTGACATATCTCATGTCACTGTTCTTCAGTATGAATTATTCCATTTCTGAAGTCAGTCGGTTGTTTTTTCTATCATGAAACCGTTTGAAACAAATTCGAACTTTGACATGTCATTACACAGAAAACTACGAAAGCTTTAAAAACGTTGATTACAGTAAAAAAAATCACATTGAATATATGTCTACCAAACATACAACATCTCTTTCAAATATAAACATTTTCTACACAGTTAAAATTTTGGGTGAACTTCCCCTTAAGTCAACCTATCCTAATTACGCCTCTGTTGTGTGTGTGTGTGTGTAGTTTTCATAATTAGACTTTGTTTAGTTTAATATCATGCCTTCATTTTATTGGATGTTACGAAAAAATATTTAGTACCCGGAGGAGGAAGAAAATTAGATTTGATTTTCGTAATTATCGCTTCACCACATAATTAAAAAAAAAAAAATCCCGTGTGCTTGCACGATGCTAATATTTCATTTTATATGTTTATGCCGGAGATAACTCGGCTATGCCAGATGTGAACGTTTATTATTCGATTGTAAACAGCTCAACCTTGCCAATTGACGTCCAATCGTACGCTGGAAGTAGCAACGTGATTGCGTTCTGAAAACAAATTTGCAAGCAATAAAATTACTAGTAAAAGGTTTTTATAAGCAAGCTTTTATTTAAATGCTCTGAAAAGAAAAATAGAAACTTTAAATTAAATCAATTACATCAATTTATTACACTACACAATTTATGTTATACAAAAGTTTGTCGCGAGTTTTACCTATTTTATAAAAAAAACATTTTTTCTTAGAATTACTTATGAGAAGATCAAGTTAAGTTTCTTGTTTATGTATACGGGTAAACCTCACGACAAGCATTTATATAAGCTAAATTGTGTAATGTAATAAATTCATGGATTTGATTTAATGTTTACTATCTTATTTTTAGAGCATTTCAATTAAAGCTTGTTTTCAAAACAAATTTTTACTTTTTTTTTTATATAGTCATTTCCCCATGTTGTTCCCACGAGTACCAAAGAAATATCCGTGGACCCTCCCAGAGCTTGGTTTAGAAGGTTAAGAGCTAATATACAACATAGTGTGCCCTGTGGTACGTTCACATCATGTTTGATACACTATGACGCCACTTAGTCCTCGGCACGACCTCACCTAGACTTGGGAGTTTGGACGTATGCGTCACTTATTTCTGCTTGAAGCTTACTTGTGTGTAACGAAACGCAGTTCCGGGTTTGATTATAGATTTTTTTCACCACCGCTAGAATTTGCTCAGGGTGTAGGGCAATATTAGTTAAGACACGACCCCGCTAAGTCTTACCGTTTAGTCGGGCAGTAATACATCATCTCCTCGAAGATCTGAACACGGACGTCACTTTATTCTTATTCATCTCAGTAAACCCTTTCATTCGATACCCATATCATGAGAGTGCATAAAAAACTAGTCCCCCCATCTTGGCCGGTCCGCCATATTTGGTTTAAAGTGACGTCACTTGGCTAACCATGCACTGTCATCCAAACAAAATGTGTATGCAAAATTTCAGCTCAATCGGTTGAGGATATCTGCTTTAAAATTCAGTTGCAAGATTTTAACACAAACAAGCATTGAAAGTAAAATAAAAGCTTACAGAAATTAACTGCTGACTGCGAGTGAATATTTTCAGTGTTCGAGATTAATTGTATACCGGTATGTATGATTAGTAAATGCCCAACTATCTGACGGCCTTTAATTTGTTGTAACGAATTATGTTGCTCTGGATAGGTGTTCAATAAGGCTTTGCCTTGACCATTTAATTAAATTAGTGACGAAACACTCTTGCACTGTGGTGGTTCGGGGGAAGATTTCCAGTTGTAGAGTTTTGTGGTGTTTCGTCAATTACTATTGATGTTGTTATTTTTATTTTTAGAAACTTGCAGCTTGTTACTGGCTTACAAAAATGTCAAACGAAAAAGAGTATCCTATCACAATATTTTTGTGCATGACTTTTAAAAGTGCTTAATTTTAAGTGATGCACATGTTCACTCGAGTTACCTTATATAAAATATGTGGAAGAGGAGGGCAGAGATAACGTGTATGGGGCATGGCTGGAGAGGGAAGGGGGGGGGGGGAGAATGTAAGTTCTGGAAGAACTCGTGAGCCAGTAACATCGGCCGCCATGTTCCCCACTTGTGTATATCTAACAAATAGTTCGTAATCGAACCTGAACCATCGTCTACGTGGGTGGTTCTTGTATGTTTTCTTACGTACTGATTCACAACTGCTCAAAAGTGGTCGTGTACATACGTGATGCTGACATAGGAAATGGTAATATGTATTTAATTTGTTTTGTGTGACGCATAGGACATCAACCAATTACAAGGGAATTACTGAATGTCCACCATATTGGTTGTATCTCCAAAACACACACACACAAAGTTAGAATAAGAAATTTTTCAAGTAATATCCGTGTTTCTGTATTGAAAATGTTTTACGCTGTGCAGTCTATTAGGACTTGTTTCTATACTTCCTATTATATCAATACGATTCAACTTCAAATGTTTAAATGGCCCTTGGTTGTATTTCGAACAGCAACGAATGTATCGGATTCATCAAAGAAATGTAATTAGCTGAACATTACAGTGCGAATTCAATTGTGAATTTATTTTGTATCAAGGGAATCGTGCCGGGTGATGCCGCTGTTCGGCGGGTTTTCTCGGGGATTTCCCGTTTCCCCTGCTCGTTCATTCAGGCATTGCTCCATTCTCATCTCATGTCACTCCTCGTCAACGCTAAAGAGCTCGATGTCAAGCGCTGACCAAAATCTCTTTTCTCTCTTCACTTATTTTGCTCAAGGCTTCTGGTCGTATACAATACTGTTATATCGTGGGTTTAATACTAGAACTAGATAGCTGGAGATGCCTACTTGTAACAATGAAAATAGCCTTTGTTGTACACATAGTTATTTATTGAAATGCAAATTACTGTTTCAACAACAGCCCTAGTTAACACATTTGTAAATATATACCCATCAATTGGAACTGTCATAAGTAGAGATGATGGTTTATGGCGGGAAAACTTGAGTGTTTGCTGGGTTTCAGCGCACATCCAGCTTACCAGAAGATGACTGGCTTTCTCTTGTACGCGGAAGTGTTACCTTATTTGACTGAGCCAATAAGAATACCGCTATTATACTAGTTGTTGCCTGTTATTGGTCTGCAGACAGCTACGTTGTGTCAGATGTATTGTCACCCAATCATATACGTCGCAACAAACTGCAGTGTCTTCAAGCCTATGTTGGCACAATCCATTTTCGAGATATACCATCACGGGAATATTTCGCGAATTCATTAACCTGCATGTTAGAATCAAATATCCTATGCATACTCAAGCCCCGACCATTTGTCCGCTAGCTGCCACTCAGTGGAACAACAGACAATGAACGAATAGACAGAGCTTGAGTATGCATAGTACAATGGATTCTAGCCTGCAGGTCATTGAGTTCGCGTTATTTTCTGACAGCTGACTAGACTCCAAGTGACTATAGGCTCGTTCGACGTCTCCTGTTGGCCGATATTGTCGTGACAATGCCGCGGAGAATTTACAGGGAAGAGAGGTCAATCTCTGTAACGACGTAACACACGTAAATTACAACACTTAAATGTTGGTGGCCAATCGAATTGCAGAATATGCTCTGTTATGTATAGGAAACTAAAGTTTAGTTTGCTACCAAGTGATAACGCGAATTTGCATTTCTTTACTCATAAGTAGCGGTACGTCAATTTCGCGGATTCATCTGGCAGCAGCCTAGACTTGTCAGTCCTATACACCCACTGGCCACTATCGATTATATATTGGCTTATAACCGTACTAGCAGGTAGCGAGCGATAGCACTCGTATTATTTCCTTAATTACTACTGGCTGGCAGTAGTCAAACGTTTTTCGTAACAGCCGCCAGCAAGTCACAGACATGACAATGAAGTATACATAATTGGCGTTCAACCTGACCTGGAATGTATCTGCGAAATTTACGTACCTCTACTCATAAAGCATCTGCAGGTAAATTGTAAGGTACTTGTAAAAATGAAGTAACGCATTTCTTGCACTAAACTCAGGATATGTCGTGTAGTTGTGTTTTTGAATAGTGAACCAGTGGTAAGCCTGAACGTACGACAGTTAGTAGTGTAGTGTTGTAGAGACAGCTGTGCTAGGCGCGTACACTGTGCGTGTGGCTCTGGAAGGCGGGGCGGAGCTCGTAGGACGCGCGCCCTGTATTGATCGTCTCGTCGCCCTGCCTCCGCCCCCTATAGAGGAGGGGAGAGGGTGACAGCCGTCCTCGGGCACCTGGCGTGCAGGCCCTTCCTTCTAACTCGACCAGCAGTAACAGATCCCTACTGAAGATTCTACAACTTGACTGCATCCACTATGGCAATTAATGCAGCGACAAATACTATATTTAATGTAATATTAACGCATCGGATCAGCAAGTTGTTAATTTTATTTAGAAGTATCAAAGCTACACGTAAGGAAAGAATAATTTTTACGGAGAGAATACAGAGCTACCAAAGAGTGAACATAAAAATTATATTCAGTTTTCTTGTTTTGGGTTGGTAGTTTTTGTAGGGATTTTTCTCCCATACGTTAGACGTCTTACAGAAAATAAGGCTCTCGTGGTTTAACATAGACTTATATTTCTCTTATTATTATGCTACCTGAGCATGCCAAACCCCGTAATTACACATTAGCACACACACACTCTCTACTTTAGTCTTTTTTCCTCTTTGACTAATTTTTTCTCTCTTTTTGCCTTAATTCTTTTTATGTTACCCTCTCTGTATCTCTTCTCTCTCTCTTTTTCTCCCTTAATTCTTTTCCTTTTTTACTCTCTCTTTCACTCTTCTCTCCTTTCTCTCCCATTATTTTCTATCTTTCTCTCCTTTTCTATCTTTCTCCCGTGTTATCTTTTTCTTTCTCTCTCACCTTCATTCATTCAAAGTTGTCCAGGGCGTGTCTTATTACCACCTTCGATCCACTTGAGAGCGTGTCAAGTATACAGGCGGTTACTAAAAAGTACGGCCAAACTTTCAGGAAACATTCCACACACAAAGAAAGAAAATATGTGATATGGACATATGTCCGGAAGCACTTACTTCCTTACATCTCGTTAAATGTCAACACAAGCAATGCAGTCCAGATTACCTTCCTTCAAGTGGCCCACCTGGCGGTGAACCTAGGAAGTAAAGTACATTGTAAACAACCAATCCATTGGGTATTTCGGACATTTTCTGTACGAAGTGTTATTTACGATGACATTTAACGAGATGTAAGAAATTGAGCTCTACCATGGTAACTAAGCGTTTCCGGACATATGTCCATATCATATATTTTCTTTCTTTGTGTGTGTGGAATGTTTCCAGAAAGTTTGGCCGTACTTTTTTGTTCCGCCCTGTATATGCACACACGAAACTGATATGCTTTGCTAGCGAATGTAACTGTGAGTTTCCTGTGACCCAGTAATATTTGCTAGCAATCTTGTGTAGCCAGCAGAACACAACAGTTTATAATGCAGCCTCATTACAAAAATCGTCAAAACATGGTCCACAGAAATGTGTACAAAATATATATTTTTTAAATTCTGAAAATAATTGTGTAAAATTTGTGATTATGTCGTGAATTCTATTTACCTTTCGCTGCAGTACAAGCGCCGCAGTTAAACTTTTAACGATCAGTCGAGTAAATTAGAAGTATATATTATGTAAAAAATTGTTAGCTTGCGGCCATTCAAAATATCCGTTATAAGTTCAACTGCGATGCTTTTACTGTAGCGAAAGGTAAACAGAATTCACGCTGTTATAGTAGATTTTATACTTCTGAGAATTAAACAAGTAATGTTGCATGCTGTGTTTCTGAGGGTAGGCTGGATGGGGCCTGTGTCGAAACACCTTGAGGGCTGGCCCATGACTCAAAGCCC
>PNEQ01077839.1:0-10923 GCA_003012365.1 Medauroidea extradentata
GTTTTGCCGTGGCCTGCGGCACAATATTAGCAATTACACTTAATGACACAACAATGGGTTATGGCCCACACGTCACTAATAATGTGGAGTGTCACATGGGGTCTTGCACTGGTTTGCACTGTCATGAGTGCAGCTGCGATCTGCACTGGTGTGTGTGTAAATATCTAGTTCAGCACCTACCTCAGGTTAGGCATGAAAAAGGGTGCCTGTACGACGTCAGTTACATGGATTTAGAACCACATTCGTGAAAGCAGTTTTGTGTTTTGCAAATTCCAAGATGAAATTGTAAACATCCTTCACTATTACGAGCACATCACATATACATCAAAAGAGCACCTACCAGCACACAGACATCCTGAGGACGTCCATAGCATGTGGGAACTGTCGTCCCTAGGACGTCCTAGGGAAGTTCATTTCAAGTCCTTTTTATGTAGGAAAAGTTCATGGAAAAGTACTACCTACGGACATCCCTAGAATGTCTGGCATACACATCCCTGGTACATCCCTAGCAGCTCCTTCCAGTTTAGTATTCACCACAAAAGAAAACAAATGTATTTGTTTTAGTGATATGTAAACTTAGTATTTAACACACAGTCAAATACACATAATTGTTAATGTAGCCTCTTAAAATCTTTTGAATAAACAATTTGTCTGTAATAATATTATTTTATTGCTTCAACTTCCAAAAGTCTACCAGTAATAGTAAAATGTGTGTCGAAATTACCAATTTCTTAAGGCATATATAAATGTTAAGAATTATCTACTAAATTAATTGCAACAAACCTCATGTATATTTAAATAATATCGTGAGCTATGTAGTGGTCATATTAGGAACTTGCCTAGAAATCCACTACGTCCGTGGGAGCTTCTGCTCGTACATCCCAGGGAGCACCTGCTCGGACATCCTATGGAGTTCCTGCTCTGACATCCCAGGGAGCTCCTACTCGGACATCCCAGGGAGCTCCTGCTCTGACATCCCAGGGAGCTCCTGCTCGGACATCCCAGGGAGTTCCTCAGAGGAGCTCCGTGGGAGCTCCCCAGATGAGGAATTTAGGATGACCCAAATTCATCTTCCAAGGAGCTTCCTGGGATGTGATGTACTTTTCGAGGAGGTACTTGGGATGTTTTAGGGACATGGTTTTTCGGAGCTGTCGGACATCCTAAATATCCATCCTTAGGACATCCCGAGGATCGCATGTACCCGGATATCTTCAAAGGATGTCCCTAGGACATCCTGGGGACTTGCTGTGCTGGTAGGGTACTAATTTGAATAGTAGTTGTTCCTATTTACTAAAAAACACATCCATTTCCTCTACTGGGGACCTGTAAATGCTAACAATAATAATACAACAATTATTTACATCATGCATTTCCACACAGGCAATTTCAAAATCCCTTTCAATAGAAATAAACTCAATATCACTCCTTTTTTTGTAAAGTATATTATTGCGCACAAAAATACAGACACCGCCACACTTATGCACAGTACTGCAGTAAAACTACCAAGATTGAAACTTTCTAAAGATAGTGAAAGTAGTTTACTTTCTTTGCACCAGTGTTCACAAACACAGATGCATGATAAATGATTAAAATCATTTAGTAGAACTTCTAGACTTTATGTTTTATTTCTTAAAGATTGAATATTTTGATGAAATAGCTAATGCTAATGTACTTATCTGGTTTACTCAATTTACTTCTGTTCTTGATATTGTTGAAATGATTATTATTCTGCTGATGCTGTTGCGTCTGCTGATGCTGCTGTGCTTGCTGATGCTGCTGTGACTGCTGATGCTGGTGCTCTTGTAATCGCTAAAATGCAATATTCAGTGAACATAAATGGCTACCACCATGGAGTTACGAAATTGTGTACTTGCTATTGCCTTATCAGGAATAGAATTGGACTGTATAAAGGAAAATACTTCTTCACGAATATGTATATTCGAAAATAGGCGGCTTACACTATTTGTTTTACATGTACAACATAATAAATTGTAGGAATGCATTTAATTATGCACCTGCATATTATGAAAAATTAATATTGCATCATTTTATTTAAAAATAACTTATGTTTCGTCCAAATTCACATAAATATAGTTTGTTTTGATATCAGATATGTTCGAAACAAAACAGGAAATAAAAGTAAAGGTAAACACCCTGGGTCTTATTCATAGTCGTTTTTGACCCGGACTAGTGCGGGATTATCGTCGGACTAATTTTTGTCTTATTCATAGACGCGGACTAACGCTATTCCGAGTCAGGACCAAACCTGGACTAACTGGCACAAGATGATCTCAGGATCATCTCGGAACTATCTCACGACTATGAATAAGGCCCCCTGTGAACAAACCCTGTAACCGTCCTCCTGCCTCGGTTGCCAGAAACGTGCAAACACCCTCAGCCTGGTTGCAGCATGTTTGCAAACACCCTTGCAAACAGTGCGCTAAAATGCTCTGTTCACAGGTACCGCTACCAATTCAACCGCTAAAATACGCTTTATTTTATTGACTAGGATACTGACTCACACTTAAATTTCATATTTAAAATGTGCAAGCATAAAATGATATGCAGAAATGCAGCATTATATGATTTCAATGTTGTTATTATTTCGAAGTGAATCGCCTTTAAAAAAATCTTTAAATTTGTTAGAAGTTGTTACAAGTGGCCAGTAGAGAATTTAATTTTAAATTTGAAAGAAAATTTAATTTTGTATGTTGGTTTATGTTTGTTTAGAATATGGCGACTGTGCGAAAGAGTTATTTCTTCAAGTGGAGGTGGATTCTTTGATAGCCGGAAATTGAAGGATTTTGAAAAGGATGACATCAACAAAAATGAGCGAAAGAAAATTTACGAGAGGCTTGACCAAGCCCGGTATGGCCGCACAAATGAGGGAAACGATGTCACAAGTAGTCAGGGAGACAACGGCACAAGTAAGGGGTTTGTTTATATTTAGAAACGGTATCAGACTTCAGAACCACCAGGATTCTGCAACATGGACTACTGAATCCACTACGTTTATTTTTTATTTACAGTCTCTACAAAAGTTAATGTGTTTTAACTCTTAGGGCGTAGAAAACATGCCCATAACAAAATTGATTAAATTCTTACGAATGTATGGGTTTGTGGACATACGCCGTTGCTTATAAGCATCGGCATCATAAGCAATTGTGTATGCTCATAAACCCGTACGTTCGTGTTATAAAGTCCAAACGAGGTGGAGCACTTGCCTAGCATTCGGGAGGATACGGATTCGATCCCCAGCTCCGGCCATCCTGATTTCGGTTTTGCATTGTTGTTCAAAATCACTCCAGCCGAATGCTGGGATGGTTCCTCAAACAGGCCGAATTCTACCCTCTGCCCCCTCCCCACCCATACGTTTCTATCAAAGCAAGATTGCTGTTTGATGGGTATTAATAATAGCTACTCATAGTGTACCGGCCAGTCTTGTGGTTTTAGAGGTATGGTTTATTAATGAAACCTTTATATTGATGTTAGAAGTAGTCATAGGTAAAGATTATTTTTTTTGTTAAGTACTTTATGTTAAATTTAGTTTAATTAAGTTTTGGTTAGGTTAAGTTATTTTACTATTAAGTTTTCAATTTTTTGGTAGGTTAGGTTACCTTAAGTAAGGTTAGGTAACTTAACGAAAAATGGAAAACTTATTGGTAAAATAACCAATTTAATCCAAACCAACTTATAACCTAATGGAATACAGAAAAATTTTATGTTAGAAAAGTGTAATTTTATTTACGTACTGCTACTTCTAGGCTGTTTCTGAATTCAGTGGATGCGTCCATTGCTCTCGCATCCCTACAACCCTTCGTCCATGCAACCACTGTCTGAATGGCTGCAATGGAGGGATCGATGGCATCCAAATTCCTTTACAGCTAGCACTACCTATGTAAATCATACGTCAAGGGTATATCTATAGTTCTGTCATCAATGGGTCTCGGTTAAATGTCAACAATTTCCAGCAGACGAAATCCTTGTATTGTTTGAGGTTATGTTCAGTGATGTTAATATAAAAAAATCGAGAGTTTTTAGGACATGTGGCGTTCAATGAACATATACATATAGAAAATGCATTTCGTGAAATAATGAATGTGTTTAATGTAGGCCTAGTTGATCAAATAGTAGCTATTGTAAACAACATGTGTAACATTTTTTATTTTTCGAGTCAAATTTACTCTCTCTTAGAAGCAAAACTTCTTTTAACACACAATATATCCATTTTAATATGCCACAATGAAACAAGTACAGCTTATAAACTGTACCCAATGCACCAGTTCATTATAAACAATAATATAAAAAATAACTACAACATTCCGAAGCTAAGGGATGTATGGGTACGACAGTGGATGCATCAGCATCCCTAATGAGAATTCGGAAACTAAGCGGAGATGGCGACTTCCACTAGAATGCACTTTCTATGGATCCCTTACCCTAAGGGATCCTTTAAGCCAGTATTTGGAAACAGTCCTAACGGTAATTATCAATTTTAGCTGCTTATCGCATACCGGCCAAACCATTGGTTTTAGGCATATAGTTTATCGATGAAAAAGGTTTCTAGTGACGTTCTAAGTAGTCTTACGTAAAAAGAAATTTTGTTAGGTTAGGTTTTTTGGGTTAGTTTGTTAGGTTAGGTTAGTTTTAGTTAGGTTAGGTTAAGTTACCTAATTTTACCTTATCTAATATAAGGTTAGGTCAGGTTAGGTTACCGAACTTAACCTTCTAACTTAAACTAACTTACTCCTCGGATTCGATGTGTTAAGGCAATTTCTTGTTAAAATAATTCTGATAAGCAGAATAGTAGTTTATACAGAGGTACCTATAACTTATACTGGACGAATATCCCAACCTTCCTTGCTGTCTAGAAACGTGTATGAATAAAATCACATGTGGTTTCTTTAATAACAATTTTTAAAATAGTGTAAATAACCCGTGATTGGATAGCCGATAATCCAAAATTCCTCAATTGGATAGTAGGCCTAGGCCTATATGTAAAGCAAAAAAATTTGCAGTTATTTATTTATTTTTACTTTTAGAGATCCTTTCTTAAGGTTTTTTAAAATTATAATGAATTATGAACTCATATGAGGAAAAATAGACAGAAAATCAGCACTTTATGTAAGATAATTTGAGAAAAACTTATAAACTTTTAGTTTCTGTAAATAAACAAAAATATAAAAGTTAAAAAAATTAATTTTATCTAAAAGTATTATTTTTTGGTCATAATATATTTAATACAAATTTTACAAACATTACTTTTGTCACTATCCAATTGAGGGTAATATGTGCTTTTGTATTCATAAGTTGAATATGCTAAGTTACCCCCTTTAAATATTTCCAATAAATGTTTTTTAATTAACATAGTATGGTGATTCTTCTCGGAAATAGCACTGGCGATCACAAAACATTTGTCTACTTCATAACGAAGACACTGGCTGTGCTGCCAACTGCTTCGTGTAAAAATGTGGAGTCCACAGGTAATTACCCGCTAGAGATATAATTGATATATTCAAGCAGCATTTTTAATTTACTATTTTTAACTATCAGATCCCGGGTTGCTATCCAATCGCGGGTTGTTTTGATTTGATTTACTAGTATCCTTATTAACACTACATGTGTTCGGATTTGTCAAATTGGGAGTTTGTACATGTTTAACAAAGTAGGAAATTTAAGGAAATTTACAACATTCAATTGGTAGACAAACACAATATGAGGTTATAGCCAACAATAATATTACAATTACAATGCCTGACAATCAAAGAACTTGAAGTTAAATATCGATGAGGATTACATCATCACAGGAACCTAAGAAAATAGATACTAACAAATAGCAACAATATAATTGACTAGAAAGCAAATATAAGCTAACAAATAGCAACAATACAAATAATTATGAAATTTAACTAGAACAGTTTAATTCAGCAACCTTATGTGATAAAATAAGTTTCTATTTTGAGGTGGGGTTTTATCTTCTAATATATTTGATAATATTGGTCACATGATAATATCTACTCGTTCGCTGTATGTTTAACTGTTTTCGGAGCATACGCTAACTCACAGATTAGTATGTTGGCGACCAATTAAAAAAATCCATCAAAACCTGCAGTAGCTTTATATGGTCACAGATCTGGCAGACCTGTGTTATTAGACCCAGGGTAAATATAAAAAATGTCTACTTTTAGTGAACCAGCCAAATTATTGATTTTAGAGGTGTAAGGTCGATAGGCCTAGTTTATTAATACAAAATGTTTCTATAACCGTTGGAAGCACTCCTACATAAAATAAAAGTACGTTTATGGGACTACACTGTACAGAAAGGCTAAAACTTACGAAAATTTTTATAGCAATAAGGGATTCCAAAGTGAAGTTTTCTGACACATGACTGTTTATTGCATTAATTTTAAATGTTAATAAATTTATTCATTCTGAAGGCATAGCCTAGTAATTAATAATTATATAATTCATTACATACCTGAATTACGTTTTTGGCAACATTTTGACTTGGTAAACTACTCCAGACTTCTCGTCCAACAAAAATACTACCTACATTCTGACATTGTCTTTTTTGTGAACATACACTCAAGTGTCTTACTACAATTTTCTTTTGTGTTCACTTGTGAGTGCTTGTATTTATTTACTTTTTATGCACATTTTACTGTTTTTCATCTGCTGGCGCCTATCTACTTTGCTCGGAAGCAGGGTAGACTTGGGTGGATCCAGCGAAGAGATCGAGTTGAATATTTGGAGATCTTGCGGGCACAGGCTGGTAGTTTTAGAGTAATGTCTACTGTATCGCGTAATGTTTTCCTAAGTGCCTTTGATGATACAAAAAATACTACCAAATAAAAACATTTAGTATAGATAACAATTTAGTTAAATAACTTACCTACACACTCATTCACCCTCACACTCACTCACCCTCACACTCACTCACCCTCACACTCACCCACCCTCACACTCACTCACCCTCACACTCACTCACCCTCACACTCACTCACCCTCACACTCACTCACCCTCACACTCACCCACCCTCACACTCACTCACCCTCACACTCACTCACCCTCACACTCACTCACCCTCACACTCACCCACCCTCACACTCATCCACCCACCCTCACACTCACTCACTCACTCACTAGCACTAATTGTTCGTTACATCCATTCAAAATCGATTGACTAGACAGTGATCAAGAATGCAAGAAATCTAACGTACGAATCAATGTAATTTAGTGACTGGTTATTTAAAATGTGGAGTATTGATTAGTAATAGTGTTCAGTTGTTTTAATGCTGTTGTATTAGGTTTTGACATGTTAGTGTTTAGTGGTAAAATTATTTTATTGTTAAATGGCACAGAATTGTTGAAGCTCACAATAATCTCTTCAGGTAAACCAGCCAGCCTGATACAGTACAGGGGGGTGACACTGGATAGGGCATATGCACGTCTTATTTTCTGTAAACGATTGTGTGTGTTCCAATATATAAACATAACTGCAAGATATTGTAATATATTAACAGAAATAATATTTGTAGTTAATTACCATCTATTACAGTGTTAATGTCAGAATCTGCACGGATTAAACCTTTTGGTTTGTTGCAAAAACTGTTTGAAGAATGTTGATGTATATTGATTGTCTCCACAATTTTTTGTAGTGGTACACCCGAGGATTGTGTAAGGATTCTTTGTCTATGGGTAGTAAAATTAACCTTATCTATGGAGTACGCCACCATTTTATGTTACTATTATCACTCGAATGCACACTCGTATGGTTACGATTCGTCAACTTTTATTATACCAAATGGTTTGTTTTAGTTAGACCTTTTAGCTTAAAGTTTCAGCCGCATTTCTTTCTAAGTCTATGTTTTTTATTGTACCAGTTATATGTGACCTATGTTTTATTCTGCATTAAAACAATTTTTATGACCGATAACTTAATTGGTTGGTAGTGTGTTGTGTCCACATGCTGCCGGTAATTTTAATAATAGTAACTGACTTTGAATGTACATAAATATTACGTACTAGAATAGTACTTAAATCAAAATATATTTATTTGTGTATAACCTAAAAGTTACTGATTTTGATTGCGCGCAATTTAAAAATTACATTAACTAAATCAATACTACACAACTTGGAACAAAAAATTACATTATTACAAAATACTCATATCATAAGATGCCAGGCAAATTAGATTTTTAAAAAGTTTATCGCTACTATGGTAGTTTCTTGCCTCATTGTGAGTATTTACACAAAATTTACCTTGGGAGAATATGTAAGTTTTCTGTTGCGTGGTTGATAACATACAATCGTTTACGACGTGATCAGGCTGCAAACGAGGATGGATGCGTAACATGGCAGTATCTTATAAATCTTTGCGTACTCCTTGGTACAGTTCAACAATCCCCTAGTAAAGACATTTCAATCATTATAAAATTGTATAAATTGACCATGGAGGTATTAGTCTATAGAGTGGAAGCCTTTGATAAAATTTGAAGCCAGCCAACAGACGACGATGAAAGTCAAGGATAGAGCTAGTGGTGGCAAAAATATGTAAACATAGCATTGAGCTGAATGAAAATGTTTTAGTTTTTTGTTAACTACACATTATGGTGAAAGTTTGTGCAGCTCTTGGCCTTACAAACAGATTAGATCGTTGCGGAGGATTATCTTTGTACAGGTAAGACACTTTTATTTAAATTCATCAAGTTTATAAAGTACATACGCACAGCGAGAGCTAATTCTGTTTTTTTTTTTCTGAAGCAATTGTAAACTGTTGTGTACAATTCAAATAGATAATTTGCGTGAATTTTTGTAAAAAAAAAAAAAAACATAATTGCATTGCTTTCTGCTGTTGTTTTGTCACCCAAAATATGGCGACTCATGAAAAATAACGTCCTGCGCATGCGCAGTTCGAAAATGTTCGAAAATGATCGGCTTCACACGATTACCATATAAATGTATGGTTGATGCCACCCCATAGACTAATACTTCCATGCAATTGACATGTGCTAAACAAGTGAACACAACAATGCAGAAAATTGTAGAGCAAAACAAACAAAGAACAGGCTATAAAACCACAGTAATCCCAACATGCTAATAAATCATCACTAAATTGCATTGTTCAAGAATTGTGCTTTATTGCTGAAAAATAATTTTTATGTTGATTGGAAAGTTTAAATATTATTATCTACCTGTAGCACATAATTTCAAGCTGCGATAGTAATGTAATATACCTGGAGGATACTTCATGTGTTAACTTGGCTGTAATCAACACAAATCATAATCTCAAAACCCTTTGTGAGCAGTTTCAAAATGTAAAGTATTTAGATGTTTGTAATATAGACAGGTCCTTTTACACAAAACGTGGACAACACCTAAATAGTAGTGGCAAGGCCCATATTGCCACAAAAATTTGTAAACTTGCCGGAATTAAGAATGCCAAGCCTGTAAAACTCACACTGTTAGATCGTTGGCTGATGACTGGCAAAAAGGAGCACCAACAAATTGGTAGTGATTTAGGCCTACAAAGTCAAAAATCTAAAACATGTACATTTCTAGACAATTGGTTGTCAAACAATAAAAGCACTGTAAAGAAGAAGAGTTTTTTAGCCTAAAATGTAACCAGAACATAAATAGTCGATTTTCTATCAGTAACTCAAATAAGAATAAGATACCTGTGCTAACTCCTGATGCATTACTGCAACCAACATATCAGATAAATCAAGTTAATAAAGATGGTAAATATAATTACAGTTTAACAGTGTTTCATCAAAATATTTGTAGCCTGCAAAGTAAAGTGAATGAGTTTTCAATAGCAATTCAAAACTATGAACAAGATTTGGGCTCTGATGTTCATATAATTTGTCTCACTGAACATCACTTAAACAAAGAGCAAATACCTATCATTCATTTACCTTCTTTTGTATTAATGTCTAGTTTTTGTAGAACTACTTACATGGGAGGGGGTGTATGCATTTATGTAAAAAGTACTTTTGAATTTGAAAAATACGATGTTTCTTATATGTGTGTGGAAAAAGATTTTGAGTGTGCTGCAGGCTGCATTGTAACATCATATAAAAAATTTGTTATTCTTGCACTTTACAGAGCTCCTTCTGGAAATTTTAATAAGTTTCTAATGAACCTTGAGGTTATTCTTAACAAGGTTTATGAAAAACACTGAGTTAATTATTTGTGGTGACTTTAACATAAACTTTTTAATTGAGAGTCAACAGTTAAATCAATTATTATCATTATTTAATTCTTTTAATCTGATGCATACAATTGATTTTGCCACTAGAATAGTTGGTAACTGTTCATCTGCTCTAGATAATATTATTATTGACAAACACAATTTTGCCTTTACATCTATTCCACTTTATAATGGCCTTTCGGATCATGATGCTCAGCTGGTACAGTTGTATAGATCAGCAATACAAATTCAACCAGTAACAGTAAAAAAAAAGGCTTATTAATGATCAATTAATAAATGGTTTTAAAGAAGTACTAAGTAGGACATCATGGAAGGATGTGTATAATTGTCTAACAACAGATCAGAAGTTTGATGTGTTTCATAGTATTTTTTGTAGACTCTTTGAACAATGTTTTCCCAAAAACTCTGTTAGTAAACACCATAAAATTGATAAAAGGTGGTTAACAATTGGCATAAAAACTTCCTGTAATGTTAAGCACCAGTTATATGTTATGAGTAAAAAAATAGTTCTGATATAAGCTTGAGAACTTATTATAGAAACTATTGTAAAGTATTAAAAAAGGTAATCGAGAAAGCTAAACAAATGCATCATGATAGATTAATTCTTTCTTCTGAGAATAAAATCAAGACGTCTTGGAATATCATTAAGAGTCATTCTACGGAAACTCAAAATCATAACTCCAAATTTAATATAACAGTTAATGGTACC
>PNEQ01077839.1:11023-32660 GCA_003012365.1 Medauroidea extradentata
TTTACAAAAAGCTTACCCGGATTATTACCCTACTATTAAATTTTTTGACATTACACCAGAAGAGATTTGTGATGTAGCGAATTCTCTGCAAAGTAAATCCTCACATGGGTATGATGAAATTAGTATTTCTTTATTAAAAAAATGTATTGATTTAATTAGTGTACCTGTTTGTCATATTTTTAATCACTCACTTAAAACATGAGTTTTCCCTGCCCGACTTAAATTTGCTGTAATCAAACCGCTTTTTAAAAAAGGTGATAAGCATCTATTAGATAATTATAGACCTATTGCGTTATTATCTTCTTTTTCCAAAATTTTCGAGAAATTAATGTATAAAAGACTTGTAGCTCATTTAGACCATAATAATATTTTTAGTAAAAATCAGTATGGTTTTAGAGCAGGACTTTCAACCAATAATGCAATATTTAGTTTAACATCACACATTTTGAAATCCCTTGAAAAAAAAATCATGTTGTGGGAATCGTTTGTGACTTAACTACGGCGTTCGACTGTGTCAACCATCAAATACTTTTAGATAAGATGAATTACTTAGGAATTAGAGATACTTCTTATAACTGGTTTTCTTCATATTTATCTAACAGATGTCAAACAGTAAATATTACAGACACTCAGTCGAAGTATCCAATTTTTTCAGATGTAGGTACAGTAGTATACTAAATGGAGTGCCCAAAGGATCAGTCTTGGGTCCGCTATTATTTTTAATTTTTATAAATGACCTACCTCTAAATCTCTCTCCAGAAGCAAGTGTTTTTCTTTTTGCTGATGATGCAAGCATTTCATTAGAAAGTGATAAATTAGATTGTATGTATAAACTATGTGATAATATATTCTCAGAAATTCTGGATTGGTTTTCAGCTAATCGACTCACACTAAACTTTAATAAAACAAATTTCTTGAAATTTCATACTACAAATAAACCGGAGTATACCATTTCAATTGGTAAAGATGCACATAAGTTATCTAATGACAAATCTACTAAATTTTTGGGTGTAATGTTAGACGATACTTTGAATTGGAAGGGAAACATACATTCATACTTAAAAAATTAAGTACAGCATGTTTTACACTGCGATATCTATCTTCAATCTTATCAATGGATGTACTGAAACAAGTTTACTGTGCATATTTTCACTCTGTGATGTCGTACGGTATTATGTACTGGGCTACATCGACGAATAGTAAGAAAATATTTGCACTTCAGAAAAGGGCAATCAGAATTATCAAGAAATTGAAACCTCGGGATTCTTGTCGGCAATGGTTTAAAAAACTTGGTATTTTTACAATCACTTCCCAGTATATATACTCATCTCTCAATTTTGTTTCTAATAATCCTAATATATTTTTTTAAGAATAGTACAGTACATGCTTACTCTACAAGAAATGCCAGTAATTTTCATCAACCTGTTTGTAATTTAAAAATTTTCCAGAAGGGTGCATATAATTCATGTATTCTATTATTCAACAAATTACCATCTGACTTAAAATATTTGTGTCATAATGGGCCGAAGCTTTTTAAATACAAACTTAAAATTTTTTTACTGTCTAATCCATTCTATTCACTTGACGAATATTTCAATCAGTGAAATGTATAAAATATGTACTAGTATGTAATTTTTGTCCTATTGGCTTTTACCATAAATGAGGGCTTTCTTTTGTTTTTATGTATAGGTATATAGAATAAATTGCTTGACATAGCATCTTGCTTATAAATAATGTGTATTTTAAAAATAACTGGTTGTATAACTGTATGTATATATTTCTGTGTGTTTATTGCTTGTACATATGTGTATGTAATTTTTCTGATAAATTTGTATGACATGCTCCACACCCTAAGCTGTAAGGTGCTTTTGTTTTGGGTCTATAGAGTGAATATGAATAAATAAATAAATAAATAAATAAATAAAATATTTTTGGAAGTATGTTGAGTAAGTAGGCACCACTAGTTGCTAAAAACTAATAAAGTATTTTATCGAAATAATAAATTAAGACATATTTTGTACTTATATAAAAGTGTTTTTCACTGTTGCATATTCATTTTTGAACTGTATTCATGATATTTTTCTTTCATAATAGGCCTGCTATATTATTTGATGCAACTGACATAATATTTAGGCTAGTCTTTGAGGCAGAGAGCATAATTTCTTGTCTATGCAGGAGGAGGTTAGACCCAACCACGGTTGTAGAAGAACAGGTCTGGACACTCGCCTATCTAACAATGTATTTTGCTTGACCCCCTTGTTGTTTGGCTGTAGTTCGTCAAGTTACAGAGAATGTCGTACTTTTTGGCGCTGTTTTCCGGGCGGTCGGACTCAAACTCCGCCCACTTTTTTCCATTGTTAAATTTATAAAGTAAATAAAGATTGCTGGAGCCTTTTCTTAAAATTGTGAGCGAAGAAAGTATTTCATAAATTGATAAATACGTTTTGATAAATTGTTTATCTTAGCGGAAAGGAAGTGGGCGGAGTTTAGTCCGACCGCCGTAACACCAGCGCTAATAAAACACAATATTCTCGGTAACTTGGTGAACTACAGCCAAACAACAAGGGGGTCAAATATCCAGGCGAGTGTCCAGACCTGTTCTTCTACGGCCGTGGACCCAACACATTTTGGTGGCATTTTCAAAGAGAATGGTGTAAATTATTGTAACCCATTTTAAATCATAAATTTTGGAGTCCATCTTAAATGTAGGACAGGTACTGTAGTTTCGCAATTAAAATAATTATCAGAGTTTCTTATAGGCCCGGAAGAATCTATAGGTGGAAGATGGCTGTTTTTGAGTGAACCTCAAGTGAGAAGTCAGCCCATCAACCACCATTTTCGACACCTAAGTTTAGCTGATAGAAGACTAAAACCACTCTAATTTAACATATTTTGAAGCATTCCACAGCTCGATGTCTGATCTCGTAGTGAAAAGTTTTGATACATTAACACTTTCCATTTATCGATCTCACGCTCTGCATGCCTAATATAAAAGACGGTTATTGTGCTCCCGGGCATTTCAAAGAAATGGAGGACACTAGTTCACTTTTTAGTCAATATTTATTAATGAAACCTTGCTATACCACATAAACATTCTTCCCACCTTGTGTATAAGTTTACAACCCTAAAGTGGTTGTCAAGTTCAAAACCAGCTCAACAAAGAAGTGTCTTAAATGTACAAAGATGGGGACACCATATACCCCAACGCTTTAACATCCTCTATACACCAGACAAAATAATTTTAAAAAAATAAAGTTAAAGTGATAAATGTCTGAAAAAATGTTACAACAGACTACAACCATGAGCGCTACTGGTTGGGTAAAATTTGCAGCGCTTACTTCATAGGCCGATTTTGTTTTGCGAGCTTGTGCAGCGACCTGACTCACTGAAGCCTTGGACCAAACACTAGTATGAACACGACCACGTGCGACACGTCCCAGCAAGGCTATCAGAATCATATGACCTCCCTTTTTCAACCAGGACATTACGTGACGTGGCGTAACCATCATTACACAACAAAAATCAACATTCTCGACAGTAGAAACAACAAGCTGCGACTCAAAATTTAGGTTAACCATCCAGTAACCTTAGGAAGAAACAGTCTCAGAAGCCTCTAGAAGTATTCTACCTAATAAATAACATACACAATCCCCTAAATAGCCGAAACGTACTTCAAAACAAATAATCACTATTTAAATACCACTACAAAATTATTTGAAAAGGAAATTGACACATTCTAACTATTGCCGAAATAAAGTAAAAGTAGCTAAATCCTGCAGTGCTACAATTTAAGGGCATAGTGTTCAACTAAAGTTGTTTTCAAATGTTTATGAATAGTATAGGCTAAAAATGTAAATCATTATTTTTTAGTATAAACAGATTTTTGTTACATTTTCCAGGATAGGACCAATGCACCCAGAGGTCCTACAGTAAGGAGTTATTCATGCTAAAATAGTTAAGCAAAGACAATTGAGAAAGACTATATTTGATTTTATTGGTAAAGACTAAAGTAATAATTGAAGCGTGAGTGTATTTAATTTGGTGATAGGCACTTAATTATATTTACGAACTGTGCTGGCAGATAGACAGTTTTTGCACCCACAAAGAATATAGTAAATACAGTAAAACCCTTTTCAAAAGTTTCCTGCTTAGTAAGTGAAAAATAATTTTGCACCTTGTCTTATCAACATGTTCTAAAGTCGAGCAGAATGGAGATAGAAGTAGAATTGGCATAGGGGAGGAGAGTTGGGGCAATCAACATAAGATTAAAACCCAAAGTGATGTGATAAAAATCATGGTCTACATTATTGATCATTTGAACATGATTTATGAATACAGTGAACAGCAGTATTCCATTAAATCAAACTGGCTACACATGAATAATTTCAATACTTATATTAAATTTTTATTCTTCTCTTTCAGAGCGACAATGTGTCTACCGAACACATATTCTGCCTAATTGTTTCATAATCTGTCACCACACAAAATTAACCAGTTCAGACCTGAAACATCTTTTATGTATTAGCTGTCTTTTGATCATAATAAAGTTGCCTTTTCTTAGTGTCATTTTTATTTCTTTAATTCATTTAATTGTTTTAATTTTTTTAGAGCAAACCCTTGTTGGTGGAACCTTTGGATTTTGAAACATTTATTTTGAAGAACAAAACCTTGCTGCAGAATGATCCGCAACGAGAAATTTTGCTGTACCCATCTGATGATGTATCGGTAAGAAGGTTTTATTTTGTATGTTGCTTTAATGCCATTTATTACTGAATTTTCGCCAACTGATTGAAGGATGTGGGAAAGTAATTACAGTTCATATTAATTGTGTCTGGGTTGAGTAAAATCTTAATTTTACAGTTTTACTTCACTTTTGCTCTTTAAGGATTCAGTTCACCTGTGGTTTTGCATCACTATTGGAATTGTTATTGTTATGTGTTAGTGTACATGGCAATTAATGTTTGGGAAACGGGGTGGAGGAAGGCAAGTATGTCCAGTGGCTGGTATGCAGATCACCACCTGAAACTATGGCGGGGGTTAGATGGTTCTCCCAGGAAAAACTTGATTTTAAGGTGCAAAATAGGGGCTATTTCAGTAGTTTTCATTTATAAACCTCTAACATACCACTGGTAAGAATGTTACATTAGATTTTTTTTTTTCATAATTTTGGTACCCTTTTTTTATACATCTTAAGCAGTAAATGTTGAAGACAAATTTTTTCGCTGGTGGGTAGAGGTAGAGGGAACGCATCCTCCGTATCCGCCTTCAGGCATTTCCATGTTCTGATGATTAGGGACGGTAGACTACGTGCGAATATTGTGCCCATACTACTCCGCTGGCCTGTATATAGTATGGGTGGCGTGCAGGACGAGCTCAGCTACTGCCTGAGGAGGATGTATCACTCCTGTGTCTTGCCTTGCTTCCAAGGACATGTGCACCTGCAGGCCTTCCTCCTTAAACAATACACTGCAGACCGCTACCCTTAGACGAGTCTTGGCCCCCGTGTTGTCCAGCTGTTCAGCCACTGGTCCCACGACAGTAGACAAGTCACAAGACATACACTGGGCGTATGGCTCTGTGCAATTTCACACCTTCCTTTGCATATTTCACATTGCTCCAGTATAGCTAAGTTAACGTGATGTGTCTATCCACATAACTTCAGTGTTGGAAGTATTATTTTTTAAGTAAATTTCCGATGAGGGAGAGGTGAGACTAATGTGTTCTGTAATTAAAATATTTGCTTCTACTTTTTTAATTTTTTCAATTTATAGAGACATAAAATGTTTAAAAAAATACATTGGCTATATGATGGAGCTGTAAATTTTAAGTGTAAGAAAAATTATAAATAACTGCAAATAGTAAATTTTATTTTGCGAAAATGCGGTAGATAATTTTTTATTACACGATAGGATTTTACGAAGATGTTGGGTCACCAATTATTTTTCTGCCATCTTACTTAGCCTAATCATTTTTGCTAGTAATACCAGCTTTTCTAATCACTGATCTGGAAACAATGAAATAAGTACCTAACTTCAAAGTGCAGAGTATGACTCTGGAAACCTAACAAAATAATTTACTAGCAGGAGCACATTTTTACATTAGGTTAACATTTTTTTGTGTTTATTTTTTATTCAGAATACAAAGACATCTTTAAGTACACTTAAACATCTGTCTATGAAGTGTCAAGGGTCAAAGATATAACAGTGATGACATTATTTTTACCTTTAATTGTAGTTTTGATGCTACCATTGTTTTCAGATATTCCACAATATTAGTAATCCTGCTTCACTCATTAAGATCCTTTAGCAGGAAAAGTTGTTACTAGTTCTTAATATTTATTTATATACATAATATACAGTTGTTGTTACTCAAACAATTATGTAATGTGTTTCATCAACCTCAACTTTTTGTGATATTTTAACATCCAATTTTTTTTCTTGTGAGAACAGGGATGTATGACATAAAATTTTCCCCTCCTTTCAACCACTTACATTCACAGACCTTAATGGTAGTTTGTAGTAAATAATTTACTCAGATTACTTTTTCTTATCATTGAAATTTCTTACATTCCGTCTGAAAATGTTTGTGTAAATTGTGACTTGGTGTACATCTGTGACGAAAACAAATCTATTTCCATATTCATATTAGAGAAACACAACTACTCACATGGTATCGTGGGGCTTGATAGTGACACACAACAGAAGGACGACACACATTTTGCACGGAAACACGTTTTGCCATAAAAGTGGCTTCCTCTGACCGGTCTACTCTTCGCCAGAGGAAGCCACTTTTGTGGCAAAACGCGCTTCTGCACAAAATGTGTCGTCGTTATCATTCTGTTGTATGTTGTTATCAAGCCCCACGGTACCATGTGAGTACTTGTGTTTCTCTAATATGAACATGTAATTAACTGCCTTGTGACCTTTGTCTCTCCCTAGAAAGCAAATCTAAGAAGAATTTTTCAGTTCCATGCTGAGTATTTTGGCAATATTTTTTTTGCCCACAGCAAGTGGTACTGCCACGAAGGTTCCGCACGACGACGCACAGCGTGCCTGGTGACCTGGATATCCGTGACTGCAGCCTTTTTACAAAAGAGTGCCTCAAGAGTTACACGTCCAATTGGAATCTGGTCCACTATAAGTACAGCGCATATTCTGGTTCCTACTTAGAATTACCAAAGTACGTGGATTACATGGTAATAGTTACTATAGCTTTAAGGGGGATTGATCGGTACCTTTCATCTTCTAATCCTTCATTTTCCTCTGTAAGTTCCATACAAAGAGATTTATCTACATTTTCCATCTGATGATGCACAGATATTACTTTCTTAAGCAATATCAAATTGTTACTCTTCACTACCTTTCTTAATTTTTGACTAGTAGCTTTCCGAAGAAACTAAATTTTTTCTGTGGTAGGTCGTAAATGTAGCATTAGCACTTGTAGTCAAGCAATACCAACTGCATACAATGTACGGAGCTATGTCAGATGATTTGTGGATGTGTAAAACACAATTTAAAATGTGCAGGTCAAATTAAATGCAGAAGTCCCTTTGGTGCTAAACGGCAGGTATTAAACTCCCTTACAAGAGGGTTAGTTCTTTGACTATGTAAACATATTGTTCAATCCTCAAATTTGTTGGGATGTTAGGACAAACCAGAACAGATGACTGAGACAGGAACGTGTTGCGGGTTCCCGACTCCGCCATGCTCTGTACGTATTTAGTGGGTGGTAATAAAGTTTCAGGTCTGATTAATTACAGTCTAGTAAGACTTGAGCCTATTGCACTGTGCTTTTATTGTATGTTCAATATGGCACAAATTAAATTTACACCTAGCTTTAAAATTCTTACCACTTCACAGTAAATGACAAGAAGAGCTAAGGGTATTGAATTTGGGAAAAAAGTAATAATTTTGTATTTCTGTAACATAGTGTTGGTTTAGTAGAAGTTACTTAGGAGTACATTTTTCTCTTACAAAAAAATATGTCCAGCCTGTTTTCCCGTAAAGGCATTTCAAAGTCCGATTTTGCATCGGTTTCGTTCATGTCCACCGCAAAAACCAATAAACATAGTGAAATTAAATCATTTGTATTGAAACTACATGTGGGCTACAGCTTAATGTAAAGAAAAACATTACAAAGTATATTGGAGCACTCTGTATCTGTAATTATGTTATCCGAAACTTCTATTATCAGTGTGTAATCTGAGTAAATACATTGAGCCCGATTAAATATTGAATTCCAATTGTCAGCGCCGGCACCTTTCCCGCTCTGTCTATATGATGCATGCAGAGATAGCTCTCGACACTACATGATAAAGGTTGTAGGGTAGCAGAATGCTAGCCTCCTTTAGAATGTGCTAGTGGGACAGTGTGCGACTATACATATAATGTCTACCAAATGTAAACTTCCTGGGGATGGCGACGAGTCATGTGGCAGTAAACAAAGGAAGTTCGAGATACTAAAAAACTAAATGCCGGCACATGTCTCTTTTTATCTTATATCTACATAATTTACAACACAAACAGAAAAATCAGCTTTGTAAATTTTATTCCTACTGCGATGCGAAGAAAGAAATGGAACCCAAAAAATATTCATTTAAAGGGTGCTGCCTACCTGCGTGCTTGAGGCTGAGAAGCGACAGAGTTATTAGGGTGACCTTGAAATGCTCATAAAATGCTGCATCGCCACAAGTCTAGTGTGCAAGATTCCCGCAGATCCATTTTTGCTATGGGACACTTTAAGCGGTGAACATATAATTTTATTAGTGTTAGGTCTGTTGTAAAGTTCAGCACTTTTTCTGAGTTTCGTATATATCTGGTTAGTATGGCAGCCTGGAAAGGCCAATTTTAGCAATGTTGGAGGGTTTCGAAACCGTGTTTTTATGAGTTTGTTGGCTTGACAATTAATTTTTTGTCTGTGTTTAAAGGGTTTTTTCTTTTTGTACATTGGTACAGTGGGCACGTGCAGGGTGATTTTGTAAAAAAATATGTAAGAACATATTGAAATGCATTTAAAAAGTGTGGTAGACGGCACCGTTAAAGAAAAGTGGCGATCTTTATGTGGCTCTCAGTCTATGGTTTTGTGTGCGACGGAGTGAAGGTGTTAGCATTTCTTAATGTTGATTGAACAAAGACATGGTGATTATATTTTATTTTTATTATCCATTAAATTTTATCGCAATCATTCACTGTGTGCTTTGTATGTAGGCCTATATGCATAATTGTAACATGCGTCACTATCAAACCTGTAGCTGTACATGTAATCTAAAAAGCTGTCTGAAACAGCGGCGGTCATTCCAAGGTCACCCTTTATTGAAAGCTTTGTATGGACGCATTATAATTTGATAAAGCAGCTTTAAAAAACATAAATGTGTGATATCAATGCCAAGTATACTGCCATCTCTAATTTTGTTTGTATGTCTTGAGAAATATTTCTCCATTGACTGTTTCACATAAGAAACAAAACACATGACAGTAATGAAAACCAAATATCCGTGCACGTCAGACGTCATGCCTTTGTGTTATCTAGCTCGAAGATGGCTCGTTCTCACTTGTGAGTCACATAGCTCTAGCAAGGTCACTACACGTATTCCTGTGCTCTTCTCACTGCCCACCTGAGATATATTGTCAAGGGTTAGTTATCTTTTCATTGGCTGCTGCAACAGTGAGTAGCAGATTTCATCCTTGATATGGTAGCATGTCATAACCATGGCCGTTTAAATTATTAAATTTCTTGAATTTCGTCAAAGACTTCAATTTCGTGGCTACACATTTGAAATTTTGTTTAATCAAAATTTTTAACATTGCAGAAGAGATTTTTCTGACAATGTTAGTTCAAAAACTTTTTAATTGACTTATTTATTTATTCAAATTGAACAGTGTTTTAAAGTAGTACATACACTATTTCTTAAAAATAATATATTTAAAAATAATATTTTTAATTTGTTATGGTTTTGCCAAAATATTTTTGAGTCGTGCAGGTTAAGCAGATAACTTAAAAACGGCTGTACTGTTTATGTACACTATTTGGTTAAAAACACAATGATATATTTTCAAATTATCGCTTCAGTATATATTTACCCAAATTAACTGAATTGCTTGTGTTCAATTAATCAAATTCAAGAGATTAAATTGGATAAATATTTGATTGCATGAATTGACCTTTAGCTTGCACTGCTTTCAGAGCTAAATTCAATCATACTTGCATGGGACATTGTCAAATGGATGATTACTTACTTTGTCCTGTTGTTCTCGGAACCCACTGTTGGTTAGTTTGTTTTTTTCATAATTTGGTTTCCTGCTGTGTTAACTAATCCTAAACTCTCTCTTAAATCTCTACAGTGTTGAATGTTTTCTATCTTTTTGAGACATTTCTACACAAAATTACATTTCCCATCCTTAATAAGTACACAACAGTTTTTCAGTGTGCTGATCTTTGTATCAGTGTACAGTGGTTGTAATCATAAGAGGCACTTTTCATTTTTAATTATGTTTTTCCTGAATTATTTTGAATTCCTGTTACAATGTAGTTTTGATTTGGCTATACGAAGATCAGTATCTCTGTAGCATTCTTGTCCTACAGAACACACATTATAAAAATTCCCTTGCCATCATTTCTCAATATTAGAAATTACACTCCTAATGTAAATGATAAAGAGAAATAAACAAACTGATTCTGTAACCAAGGTTAATTTCACTCTTTGGCAAAGAACTTCTCATGAACATAAAATAGTAAATTCCTTCAAATAATTTTCTGTGTGTTTCCTTGTGTACTCAGTCTGTTTTCTGGATGTTTTAGTATGTGATACAGAATGTAAGTGCTGTACTTAATAATACTGTTTTTTTCCCCTCACTACCAGGATTTCAAAGTCGGATGAACTGAAAGATGAAGTTTACGAAATTGACACTGATGCGGATCAGATAGATGAGGTATGTTTTCATGTGACATATTTGTTTGTGTATAATAAAAATAACATATTTCATTTACGTAGACTGGTTATGAATGGACTTAAAACATATACAGGATGTCCAGAAACAGCTATATAATAAACACATCATGTGACTCCTGGTCTAAGGAAATGTTAACAGCAAAATGTTGTACGACAACATTTTACGTATACAGTGTGGCAACCCAGCACTGAGAAAGTTCCCTCTACATCCAGGTATTATTTTATGTAACGGCTAGTGAATGTAGAAACATGTCTGGACTACTCGGGATTTAAACCTGTGCCCATAATATGATGGTAAGAACAGTGGTAGTAAGATATTTGTGTAATGCAAGAGGGGACTTACTCCGCACTATGTTGCCACATTATGCATGTAAAATGTTACTATACAACATTTTGCCATTAATATTTTCATTTCCAATTTAGCTCGTTATACAGCTGTTTCTGGACTACCTGTATACATACAGTCAAGTCTCGATTGTACGACCTCAGGAATAACGACCCTTTTTCCAGGAACTGTGGAAAATTGAAAAATATTTGCCAAAAAATTTTTAATTAAAAGAAAATAGCAGAAATAGGCGTTGCATTTATTATGGCCGCAAATTGTTGCAGTTATTTCTCGAAAACTGTACTGCCGCAAACGGGGTGTTTGTTCTAAAAATATACGTTGCTGACCCTTCCTATTGCGCGACGCGATGGCCAGCCGGCCGGTCCCTTGCCCCTTTCCATCCCCCGGCCGGTGTGCGACCCACCCGCCTCTTTCCCTCCAGCAGCCAACCACTCCAAAAAGGCCGTTTGCTCACCTCTTTTTCATCATGTGCGCGCCGTGACTTTTTGCCTCTGATTTATTGTGCCTTTAGATACGGTAGTCTGTCTTTGTGCCTGTGATATTACGATTATACGCCATGTTTAATTAAGCTTTATTACGTTTTCCATTTTAACTAAATGCTATTAAATATAATTACCATCATGTCATTTAATGATATATACACAGTAATGTTTATAAATCATTATTCTTTTAACAAGTGAAAGCAGGACAGTTCATAATTGGCACTACCAAGCGTCGGGTGTGTGTCTCAGATAAGTGTGGCATAGGGCTGTACGACACTTGACAACAACGCGTCTGGTGTGAGTCACTAGCCCACACGTGTGCTCGTGCCCACACACTTGCAATCAATCGACTCGACCGTAAATAACAGCTGTGGATACACTCGTATACATCAGTGAAAAGAAAATGTGAAACAGCATTGTGTAGGCTTAAAGTTGTTCTGTGAATGCGTTATCCAAGTTTATTAATGATGATCAACATCTTGATGTTTGTAATTGTTTACTGTTGGTAAACAATTTGAAACTGAGTATCAAATCCCTCTCCATGCACATTGGTGAAGTGTGTAAATAACTCGTGCAGAGAGTATACAAGCAGATTATTTAGATTATTTTCACACACTGGCTGAGCTAGACAAGTGAAATAACTGCAAAACAAAGGGAGTAGTGTTATCATCACGTCCCATCTGCTGTGCCAGCGTCAGGAGCTGTGTCTAGGTAGTGGTCAAAAGTGGCACAAGTGACGCAGCGGACATGTTGTGTACGTTGTTTTTGAGCTAACCAGTTTCCAGATATGCCCTTGCGCACAAAAATTATCGTACACGTGTGTGTGTGTGTGTGTGTGTGTGGTAGCTCGCTGCCAAAACAATGTCCCAGGAAGCAAAAAGCTTTATCAAAACGTATGTTGTGCCAACTAGAATCACAGTTGCCAGCAAAATTTGTGCCTAATATGTCAAAGAAATGTTTTAGATGTCAACCAATGTACATATGTGCCTATTGAAACAAATTACAATTTCAATCAACAACATTGCGATAGTACCTTGTAAATAGTTTCGAAACTCCGACGTTACTGGCACTTAATTTACATTGCAGACGATATTCATGTTTCATTATCATGAATTCATGCTTGATGTTGAGCTACAAAAAGGTCGTATATACACGTCCAGAGTATCATTTATTCAAAAAAAATCTTTCTGTTGAAAAATATTGCTATTTCAATAACATTTATTGCGGCTTTCTTACAAATAACTTCCAAAAACGATTGTTACGGGCGTTAGAATCTCTGCGAAGTTTTTGCTTATTTTGAGCCAAAGATATATCTGCTTCCAGTGTATCTATTTATTCAAAATACTTCACTCTACTGAAAAATATTACTATTCCAATAAACTTTATTGCGGCATTCTTAAAAATAACATCCTCAAAATGGGCGTTGCGGGCGCAAGAATTTATGTTATCGGCAAAGTTTGTGTTTTATATTTAAGTAAACAAAGGTCGTATATCCACTTCTGGCATACTTTTAAAAATAACGTGTATGCTTTTGAAACTAAATGTGTATAATTTTATAAAAACACGTAATTTTTGCGCTAAAGACGAGTGAACGCCGATTCAATAATAAAAAACGGTAAATGTAGACATTTTAGAGGTTGGGGATCGCCGAAAATTTGTCAGATTCTAATAACAACCCCTCCGAAATAATGTCCCTATTCCCGGGAACCGTGAAGTGTCGTTAAATCGGGAGTTGACAGTGCAGTGTAAAATGTTATTAAAAATTAGAAGAAAACTTGGTGGGCGAAATTTACGTGGTAAAACACCTGTTTCTTGAATAACCTATTATGTGGTGTTAAGTTTAACAACAAGGCAATTTTAATAATTCTATGATGTTAAATTATATTTATCTTTTCTTGAGCCATCACTATGATTCCTGGTGGAAACACGTCCTTCGGTAATGTTTTCCGCTTGAATATTGCATACGGGGGAAGTTTTCGGCCATCCGCTGTAATAGCCAGCATAACCATGCAACGCTATTTGTCAGCACCTGTAGTTTTAATGGGAACTGACCTTTCTCCTACCAGTGAAACTGTAGTTGATTCAGGCATGTCGAACCACACCGATGTCTGATTGGCATTTCTGATTTGTGATAAAAGATAGTCCTCCTTTTTTTGTAGCGCAAGTACATACTGCTGAAAATTTAGCAGCTTTGCTTCATATTCATCTGGAATTTTTTGTGCCAATGTTGTTCTGCGGCAAATAGACAAGTTTTTTCTTGGTGAACTTCCTTACCCAGCTGTAACTAGCTCTGAAGTTCACTTGCTCAATGTTGAGGTTATGTGCGATCTTGCTTGCTTGTAACTGTAGCATTTCTGTAGAAACAGAATAACCGTATTTTCTTAAATTGGTCACGTACTCAAGCAGGTGTTCTTCCACTTAAAATAATGGATACGCACATTTTCTGCCACGAAACGCACATTTGTTTTTAAGTGCCAGCTGAAGTTTGTTTCTTCACCACTCACAAATGCACTGCGCATTAATAGAAAAATTTCTTGCAGCTGCACGTTTACTGTTTTCTTTCGCATACCGCACAACTTTCAACTTAAAAGAAGCTATGTAACGTTGGTTAATGTGTGTGTGTGTTTTCACAGGAGATTGTTTCAAAGAACAACGGCATTGCCAAGCAAGGCTACCTGATGAAAGGACCTGAAGTAGGTAGCGACAGGATGTTTGTTAACCTCGGCTCCAAATCATACAAACGGCGATTCTGTAAACTCAGGTGAGCTAATTAATTGTTGGTTGTCTCGTACTTGGTTTTGGTTGCTTGTGCCATTGGTGAAAGTTGTTAAAAGTTGTTTTATATTTAATTATTGTGATTCTGTGCAGGCAAGAGGTGGATGGCACGTACATACTGGAACTTCACAAAGATGAAAAGAAAGGTGAAGCCAAGGCCACCATCGTAATGGACTTTTGTACTGAAGTTGTTCGTGTAAGTTTTCATGTCTGTATATTTTGCTTTGTAAAATTTGTTTTTTTGATGCACAATGGATTTTCAGTGAGATAATATGAATGTACCAAATTGGAATATTATTGATGCCACAGTTCTAGGGGAGAGTTGTGTAACTAATGCAGTATAGGATGCTGTATGTAGTTAACTAAGAAATGGTTGAGTTTTTTATTTTTTTTTTTTTGCAAGACTGTTATGACTGATGTCATTCATCTTATGACTGCTAAGTATATCACAGCAGAGGGGGTAATATACTGTTCTATATTTTATTTTGCTGTTTAAATTGTGATGTATGAGAATGTCAATATTTTTTTCTGCGGTAGACATGTAGCTACATGAATAATTTACAGCACAGCTTCGTTTACACACCTATTTACTGTTGGAAGGCTGTACCTGCGCAGATGAATTCATTTTTTCATTTTTTTAATGTTAAGTATTGGTTTTGCAACTGCAACCACTTGTTAGTAAGATTTTCTTTTCAAACAAGAAAAGTTGTACAAAAGGCGCTGCATCCATACTATAAAATTTTGTGGAGTACTCAGCTTTTTCCATTTATTAATTTGAAAGTGTAAAGTTAAGTGCATCAGTAACTTTGTTTGATTTTATTGAGAAGTGGTGGGATTGTGTAAAAACTGAGAACATTAAGAAAAATTTTGCAATTGAAACCTCTGATATGATTTGTTTATTCACTAGTTCAAAGGAGCAAAAATTATTTTACTCTGAACATGTGAAATGGTAAATACTGTAATAATTTGTACTACTGTTTTAGTTAGGTGTTTGGAATTATGCAAGGTACAAGCTACCTACCTATGTTGGTAGTGGAATAGTTGCGTTTTCAGATCAAATATAATTTATTAGCAGCATACCAGACTGAAATCCTTATATACAGTATTTTGTAACAAATTCAGTAAATTTAACTTTATTTTATAGAAATTTAAAACAAAAATTACAAACATTCTTCAGAAAAAAAATCTGTTGTTGCTGCCAATCAAATGCTACTGTACATGTTTAACTACCACCATAACTTGTATTTTCCATTTTTCAAAACTGTCAGTTACAATAGTTCAAGTATAAAATTGTAGTTAAACTGTCAACTGTCATTTTAACAAACAAGTACAATTCATTGTTTAATAACTCAACTTGTGGATAAAAGTTCATAAATTACAAAGTGATGTTTAATATGTTGTTCTCTTTTCTTAAGTTAAACAATAACTGAAAATAAATAGACTTGAAGCAGTTACTTAGTACTAGAAGTATTGTACTTCTTTATGTGGTCAGTTATTGGTTTGTTGTGATTTAGTAACGTATCTCAGTACATAAAGTAGTTGAGAAAACTCTGTAAATTTTTGGTGGCTACTTGTCATTGGTTTTAAATACATAACAATATGTTTTATATAGGCATGGTCGGGTACCCAAAATTTTGGGCAGTGTTTCGAGTATCAAGAATACCCGAAATTCTGGTTGGCTATTTACAGTGCCCGAAAATATTGGGCACTGTGGAAAACTGCATGGGAGTGGGAGACAGAGATAAGAGCAAGCCCTGCAGTAAACGGAAGTGGTCAAGGTCAACATTTACCGTCACACTCTCGCTAGCTGGTTAACGAATGCTGCTGCCCCCGCCCCCTTCACCCACACACACATACACACACGTATGCACGACGCATGCTCACTGCTCAGTAGTCACAAAGTAGTGTTGGCCGGCAGAGTGCTTGCTGTGCGCGAGAAGAATTATAAGCTGACTTTAATTACACACATCATACTTGCGTGGTATTTGTAGAAAGTGGTTGTGAATTGTTTCTTTTTAATTCATGTCGTTTTTAAAACAGCAATCTGGAAATTAGTTACTAAGCACTTAATTTCCAAGATTAATATGCACTCTATTTTTCAGTTTAATGTTTCACTTTCATATCAGTGTAACCTTTAGGTACTGGTGCAGTGTTAAATAAATTAAAACATCTTTAACTGATTTTGATGCCCGACCGAGATTTCCCAAGCCCGAAAATTTTGGACGATTATCCGCCCGACCCTGCATGAAGTCAAATTTCTCTGCCCGATCATCCCTAGTTTTACACTAAACTATTTTATAGATAGGGACCCCTAAAAATGGTGAATAAAAATTGCCAATTTCTGTGTATAAAAATGTTAAAAGCGGTTCAAAATTTCTGTGTAAAAACCTTTGTAGTGGTGTAAAAACTAGACAATAGCGGTGAAAAAAATTTTAGCGATAAAAAATAAATTTGTGTAATACTGTGAAAATAATTATATTTTACCATCAGAATAATTATATTTAACCAAAAAGTTTTGATTTTGCCTCATAATCATTAATTTTTAATGTTTACAAAGAATGCCGACTACTTGACTCAATTGTGCAAATTAAACTTATTTATTTATTTTTCTCATTACCAGACTGCATAAATATCCTCCTTTTTGCTGAAACTATTTATCCTGAGTTTTTATAATTTTAAAAATTTCCAACAGTTTATTCAGAACATGTACAAATTAAAATGTTTTATTAAAAAAAATATATGGTTCAATTAAGTTAATTTGTCTAGCGTACCTACCCAAACAGACCAACTGTTTGGTATTTATTTACTGATGGAATAGCTTAAGATTTATGTTTCTCCACGTTTTAGCTATTTAAATTTGTGTTCCTACTCTTGACGACACAGAAACTTTGCGATCTCGCTGTTTACCCAAGGATTTGTCCGGTAACGTTTATCGAATATTTCCGTTACGAAAATCAAAATAACAACAATATCTGATAATAAATGTCGAAACAAAACATCAACTTGAATGTAAACAAACGTGCGTTAAGGCTTAGAGATATACATTGCAACTAGATGGTAGACTTCGAACTTTTGCTGCCGCTACCGTTGCTCGGCCGCCATCTTGTCGATATTTCGAGATTGCGGTACCGCGTGGCCATGGCAGTGCGTGAGTTGATACTCTTCAACGTTGAGGAATGAATTCTTTTGCGCTAATGTACCTTTGACTAAGATCCGTAAAAGTAATATCAAATATTGAACAAGGACAATATAGGACAGTAGGATGAATAAAAGGAGACGTGTTATTTAATTACAGTTCACGCCAATATGAGCGCGGTTCCTTCTACAGTAGCATATAGCTCTATGGGTAGTTTTAGTTTTATATTTTTTTATTTATGTATTGAAATGTAATCATGATTTTAGAAAATAATTATGCTCTTTTAGTTATTATTATGATAAGCTGTAATTTAAAATATTTATAAACACATTCTAATACTATTACCCTAAGAGAAATTTAGTCCGGAAATGTATAAACACCATAGAAAATAGAGATGTAAGAAAATTTTGCTAGTGTTTGCAGTTCACGCTGTTGATAAAACGTCTCCCGCTCTAACAATGCCAAAAGGCTGTACTTTCCCATATTGTCCTTTTATAATATTTGGTAATATGTAAACAACCTTTTTCTACGCTGTGGAATGTATGAAGCAATCTATCCGTTGTTTAAACCTTTTAAATATTTGTCAAAATGGTTAAGATTTATTAAAGCGGCACGCATGGACTAATATAATTACAGAGAAACAATAATTAAACAAAACCAGAAATATCTGAAAAGAAAACGTACGCATCTCGAAGATTGTGCCTCAACCGATTTGCGACAAAACAACCTGACGCACCCTCCAAGGTACTTAGAGATATTTTACGCTCGGCCCAGTAATATTAGTAATATGTAAGAGTTAGGCCTACCTTATTTTCACCAAAGGGTCATCTAAATCCAGTATTGTGAGCCGTGTTGCCGTAAAACATAAAACTAAAGGTTTAGAGATGTTATATTTACCGTTTTGTATGTATATATTCACGCCCGCAATAACCAATGTAAACAAATATATGGTCGCAGTACAAATAATGCCAGGCGGCGAAATATGAACTTTTAAGAGAGAAAGTGTGTATGTAATTATTGTAAACGTAATATTATTAAGTCTGTGTATTTATTTAGTGTTTTGTTTCTTTCTTTTTTTGGCAACACGGACATTTCCACGGCCCTGCGGGAATGTTTAAATAAAGTCACGTATTTTTTGCCGAGTGTGGGAAATTTGTGGGTGTTGGAGTGGTGCGCCTCCTAGCTAGCAGACGGCCTCATCTCCAGCGGCGGCCATTTTCACCACCCACTAACGGGACTTTAAGCCCCCCTCAGGGGTATATAAGGCGGGCGCTCGCCTAGCCAAATCGTTAGTCTAGGGCTCGGGCCTCCTCCCCGAGCAAGCCTAGGCACCATCCCCCTACCTCGAAAGGGTTGCTTACTGAGAAGTAAGCGGAAACCTGACGTCCACTTTACCTCAGGGTTGCTTACTGAGAAGTAAGCGGAAACCCGCCCTCCTACCTGTTCACCATTACCTATCTTCCGTGGGTTGCTTACTGAGAAGTAAGCGGAAACCTGGTCCTACCTACTCTTGTGCCGAAAGCACTGTTTGAAAGAGACGCGCCCTAGCTGCGCGGGCAGTATTAGGGAACGCACCCTACCACGAGGCACGTATCTGTGACCGCCGGAGGCGGAAGTAGAGCCAAGTCCGTGAGAAGTTCCGGGGCTCCGTGCATGAACGACCACGCGGTCAAGTATTGTGAAGTGTGTAAACCAGTAATGTATAGAGACTTGTGTATATGAGAAACTGAATGTAGAACTTGTGTGTACAATCAGTGAATGTAGAAGTGTGTCAAGGTATAACAATATATAGTTCAAAAAACGTATTTCATAGTTTCATTCCGAGATACCAATGTCTGATATTGAGTTCCTAGTTATTACTATCTTGCCTAAGGGAACTCTTCTAGAAATGGTGAGTGGTCAACACGCCTACTCCCTTTATAAAAAGTGAGAATTTTCCCGCTCTGCTGAGAGACTGTGTCGTGTCGACTGCCCGGGAAACCACTCTCCTTGGGACATTTAGCAGCCTCCCCTCCCCTTCAGGGAACTCTCGTGCTCACACCTCATTGCACCCTGAAGGAAACCTAAAATCAACCCCCTTTTGCCAGCAGAGTGGCGACAAACCGCCAAGGCGTCTGAATTCGCTTGAAACATTGCTTTTAACGAAATTATGCTGAAATTCGCGGAAAACGTACAACTACGCCAAATTTCGCGGTATTTCGCGAATTTCGCTAGTCACCATTTTCAGGGGTCCTTATTTATAGGTACTCACTACTCAGTATGCTATTTTATAAAATGGAGAAAAATACCAGTCGATTATGGAATACCACCATCAAGTAACAGTGCACATTAGAAACACTTTTTCAGAGCCCTTCAACATTGCCAAAACTGTCCTTTATGGATTGCCATACCTCAAAATGCACTAACAGGCATATGCAAAAATCAGATTTACCACTGCACTGAACCTAAATACAGTTTTTCCACCAATTAAAATTATCATGTGAGTTCTCATAGTCTAGTATACAGTCTTAGAGGGAAGATTGCATTCTGGGTCAGAGGTTGGTTTGTAGTGACGAAGTTGCATTTCATGTGAGTTTGGTTGTTGGCTAGTGTTTATTCATTTCTATCTCGTGTCACTCCAATACACTGTTACTCTTTATATGACTTCTTTATATACTGTTTCATCTCTTATGTCGCAGTGAAATGTTTCTTCATTGATAATGTGACGTGCACTGGCACGTAGCACTTACTTGGCCTCTTATCATACAGTAATTTCAATTTTTTTTTGTCTTAATATTTTTTTTTCTTTGTTTATAACAATTTAAGTAGGCCAACTTAACCAGGTATAAGGATGTATACGGCGGGATCCAACCTACTAATTGGGGATACGAATAGAGAAATTTACATGAAAATTTTCTTTTTAATTTTAAATTTAACTTTAAAGCAAGAGACGAGTATTTAATTTTACATGTCAATGTTATTGGATTTATATCGTGTTTGGACTCATTTGAAAGCTAATTTAATTTCTAGCAACTTTTCTAAGTAAACTTTTCTTATATTTTGCCTTGTTTGGATTTTGTAAATTTCAAGTAGCTTCTTAGCTTGCTTCTCCTGGAATGGGATTAATGTAGCAGGCTAGTCATAGTTCTCTTGCTTGGAAGCACATACAGAGAAGTGCTGGCTTTTAAAATTTCAAATAAGCTCTGAGCTAGCCTGTGCTTTGGACGGATTTATCTGGCAGGCAGGTCAGAGTTCACTCGCTTGGAGGCACGTACATGGACGTGCTGGAGTGCGGGGGCTCTGCAGGGCGTTTCTCGATCAACGTGGGTGGTAGTGTCGGGCGCAAAACTCCGTGAAGGTGTTGATCCGTGACAGATTGATGACGCTGCACATCCCCCAATTAATAAACAAATATATATTTAGCTGGTGTTATGAAATAAAATGCTTTGTAAATTTATCAGTATCTATGTTACGTAAAATTTTTAGGTTATAAACGTCAATTAACCAGCTTCTTAGGCGAGTTGGATCCTGAGGTATCCCTCCGCTGCTTGGCCGAGTAAGTCTGAGTGTCCGCCCAGGAAAGTTAGTCGTCGTACATCGGAGCTCGTGAACGGTCGCCGGGAGATGGCCGGCTGAATGTTTTGATCAGTCGAAGTGTCATGGCGGGACAGGGAGGACATGTACGGGAGCGCGGGGAAGTCAAGCCTCGGGGGCGAAATCGCTCTGATTAAATTTCATCTGGTGTAAAATTTTACTGTTCTCTTTTGTACTCAGTAGCTCCAGGCGTGCCAAGGTATAGCACCATATAGAATAGTATAGCCATCTTCATGAGTGAAGCAAATTACGAGTACTAAGTTTGTAAACCGCAATACCGTGCGTCTCTATTGTCTTGGGCAGACACTCGGGAGTAGTTGTTTTGGGCGAACTATCTCCGATCATGTCACCGGTTAATCTTGTTATTTTGGTTGTTG
>PNEQ01077840.1:6058-32659 GCA_003012365.1 Medauroidea extradentata
ATATATATATATATATATATATATATATATATATATATATATATATATATATATATATATATATATACACACATACATATATATAGATATATACATACATATACATATACATACACACATATATGAAGTTTATTATTTAAGCCCTGATTTTCGTCGGGTATATATTTGTGGTTCCTCAAGTTAGCGTGAAGTAAAATATATAAATATTGTGTAGGTGCACTGCTTAAAATAAAAAAAAATCGAAAAACTAACTTAAAGTTGCTTAATGATCTGAAAAACACATTAACTTACAAATAACATAAAAAAAAGTTCATAAAATTGGTTTCAAAATTTAAAATATACTAGCAAAATAAAAATAACTAGCAAATAAAAATTGGAAACTAGAACATTTTACCTAATTTCTCTCCAAAACCTAACAGGCACTAAGTGTATTTATTAAAATTAGTAATTTTTTTTTACAAATATCAATTTTTCATTATTCGAAGTTTGTATTTTGATTATTTTAAATATTTTCTTAGCATTACAAATTATTATTTGTATATTCCGTTCATATACATTTATTAATTGAAAACAATTATAATTTTTATTTCTTGCAAAAGTCTGCATGTTTTCAGTTGATTTAGTGTTCTAACCACTCTCCTCCTCACTCAGCCATGTAACATAATAAAATATTTTCAATTTATTCATTTTTAGTTTTTAAAATTTTTCAAATATTTTAAAACCAATTAAAAGTAATCATCCTTTCTTCCTTATGATTGGTTCTTGGTCACGTACCTGACAACTGTGCCACTTTTCACTTCAACTCTGTTAACTCAAATCATGTATATTAATTTAATATATATAAATTGTAATTAATGAATTCTGTAAATTAGATACACTTTTTAGTTTCAAATAGTTTAAATGCTTTTACTCCTATCATCTCCACTCAGGCATAATACAAACTGATTTTTGACATTTCGATACATTTTTAACTATACAATGTTTTAAAATCGATTTTTATACCATTGTTTACCTTCCACATATCAGTACCCAAGAACCATTTCTTACTTCAAGCATTTATATTCTAATAAAATGTGTTTTAAATGATAATTAATTTCATTACTATTTAATGTTTATACGCATTAAGAAGTTTCCAATATTTGCTTCTTCGCCTCTCACACCGCAGACATCTAACAAATTAATTATAATAATTTACTATTAATATTTTTGAATTATGTAGTTGTCTTAAAAATCGACTTATTTATCTTCCGTATGACAGGTTTGTAAGGGCACGGGGCACCTCAGTATTCAACGTCTTTTTTTATTTTTATACTTGTACCAGATAATTTTCTCTTATTTGAGACATAAATTGAGAGCAAATTATACTCTTAGGAAATTTTTGTATCTCTCACAGTTTTTGTGTAGTGAGTCGTAAACGTCAAAATTTGCACTTTACGGTTTTATGTACGCCACTAAAACCAACTAACATGCCAAACCTAAATAATTCACAGTGTATAACAATGCTGTAGGCTATTATTTGACATGTATAAAAAAAAATATAAAATAATTTTGTATTTAATAAGAACTGCTAAATTTTGAAATGAAAATTTAAAAAATTCAATTTTTTTAAACACACACACATATATATATATATATATATATATATATATATATATATATATATATATATATATATATATATATAAATATATATATGTGTGTGTGTGTGTGTGATTGATATGTGTAAAATCACAGCCTACAACATAGTTATACACTGTGAATTTTTTCGGTTTGGTATGTCAGTTGGTTTTAGCGGCGTGTATAAAACCGTAAAGTGCAAATTTTGACGTTTACGACTCATTACGCAAAAACTGTGAGAGATTCAAAATTTTTCTAAGAGAATGATTTAATCACAATTTGTGTCTCAAATAAGAAAAAAATATCTGGTACAAATATAAAAATAGAAAGCAACGTTGAAATATGAGGTGAAACGCGCCCTTAAGTCACCACATATGCACTATCCGCTTCCAATCGAACACAACAACGCAATGACTTTGACACATTCGAGCCTTAAATTTATGATTTAAGTATTTGTTTATTATTTTTCAATTCAGGGGGCTGCGGTAACCAAACCATTCATCTCCCACAAAGGTGATAGGAGTTTGAATCCCGGAGGGGTCGGTCCCCGGATTTTCACATGTAGAAATACTGCCGGACGATGACATTGATCGGCGATTTTTGTGGAAGATCTTTTGTTTCTTCCCGCCCATTCATTCCGGTGCTACTCCACACTCACCTCATGTTACTCCTCACCAGCGCTTAAGATCTCGTTGTTGAGACCTGACCAAAATTTCTCAGTTTCACATTTTTAATTCAGCGTACAAGCTTCAGTATTTCAGATTTGTGATCGTCATCACTAATAGTTTTCTCACAGTACAGAACTGATGGGTCGGGTTGCGTAACTGAATTACTACTTGTGCATTGATCTTTACGTCTTTTCCAACCACTGCGACCCTAAATGCCCTGTGTAATTTATTAGTTTGAAATTCCCCCAATAAATGACGAAGAATTGTAACTTTATTCGACATAGCGTATAATACTATTTGTAACTTAAGCTTACAAAAACGATATTCAAATAAAATGTTTATTTAATTAGGCCCTAAACATAATACCATTCACAAAATGCATTTTGATAAAACATCACTCAAACACTTTACATAAAATAATAGTTTGGTTTTTGTACTCTATATAAAGAAACAACAGGCAATCATACGTTGGAAAACTTTATATTGTTAAAATTTTATTAATATACTGTACGTTATATCTATAAGCATTTGATTACCTAAACATAAGCGAGGATTGACCAGAGCAACACGTATAACTCCTAGATTTAAAAAAATCTTTCTATCAGAATGATCTTACTATTTATCTGCATGAAAAATTTAAGTAACATTGTTGTATTATAAAAAAATTATAATATCCTGCAAGCTTGATTCTGGCGAGATAGGAGACTCAATATTAATCTATTGCATACAGGATTTCTGATATAATGATAAATACTGTCTCTTATCCTAATTTGAAAGCTAAGTTTCAAGTACAAAGAGACGAATCATATAAAATATGCTAAACAATTAATATTTTCATTTAAATTCGAAGTTTTTTTTTAAATCGCTGCGAGAGTAATTTAAGTTATTTTCAAGCTTAATCAAAATCTGTGTCCAAGTGTTATAAAATTGAGAATACATAAAATGCATTTGAAATATGTGTACAAAAAAAATAAGTGGGTTAACTAGTGTCATTCCTATTTCAACTACATGCATTTTTACTTCATAAAACACGCGACAAAACTTATGGGTGAATTATGTTAGTACAGTTTCTTTTCTTGTTATATTAATTATTATCACAGTATAATATAAAACTACTGTAAATTGTATAGTTTCAACATTCTTCAATTGAACTTACATAATTACTCGTTATTACAAAAGTCATTTTTGTCATGAGGATTACATTTTAGCGCAGGTAGCGACATTTAACATCTACGTTCAAGTTTCATTGGAGTGTTAACACGTGTTTGTGACACACATAAACATCAAGAACAGACTTGATTGAAATAATAAACCGTGATATATATAACTCGTTCTGAAATAATGCTTTGAAATGGGCGAAATACTAGGCCTATATTATAATAACGAGGTGTCATGTTATACGAATTTTATAATTGTACCAAAAACTGTCCAATTCTTGCACATTCCATAAATAGTAATTTCCCGTAAATAAACGACTTCTCGGTTCCATAGTTTTCGTACAAGCGTTTTGACTATTTTCGCTACTTACCCAAAGTAAATACTATTAAAATGATACAAATAAAATAATTGTGAGTAAAAGTCAATATATTAAGCTAAAAAATGATTCATTTGTAATTAAACATAGATTTTGCATGTATTAAAAAAATCTTGAATGAACCTTAATTTTGTCATATTTATTAGTAGCTGTATTTTAAAAATAATAATTTTACGTGGAATTACAAATGTGTAATTTAATATATTTACTTTCACTCTAAATAATTTTATTCGTGTCGTTTGAATAGTTTTTACTTTGGGTAAGGAGCGAAAATAGTCAGATCACTGTAATTTGACGTGCACTTGAACGAAACGTACAGAACTGAGAAGTATTTCATTTGTGGGAAATTACTATTAGTGTAATGTCTATGAGTTGAAAAGTCTTTCGTACAGATATAAAATTACGAATTTTTTTCAGTGTAGAGTGTTCTTAGAGGATGAATAAAATGCAAAATCATTATATGATAAAGACAGTGACACCAACACACGCACACACATACAAGTAGAGTAGATCAAGATTGGAAGGCAGCATTTTTACTTGTTCGTATTAAGATGCTTGTCATATGTAGGAAATAGCTAAGCGTTTTCAAACATCATTTTATATTTTAACAGGACATATATCTAGGGAAACATTTCATAGAGTATAATGTTGTGGATATGCCAATGTAGAAAATAACATACGAACGAAGTTTCACCGTCATATCTCGGAAACGTCTCAAACAATTTCCTCCAAATTGGTCAGATATGTAATTGTAGTAGGATATTTAATACATATTACTTCAACATATCGGGGATATATTTTTAAATGAGCGACCACAAAAATATAACATAAAATTAACTTCTAATATTTACCACACCGTTCCACCAATTTCTACAACATTTGGTATGTATAAAGTAATAATAAATTGCATTTTAGATGTAGTAAAAATAGCCTATTTTACTCAACATTTTGCGAGATAATATACCACGAAAAAGTAAGTTTTTACATAAAAACTGGAAACTGTTACACTAATTGCTTCGACATACGGCACGCAGGTAGAACTGTAGAAGGGAATATTAATATAATTTGTTTCAAACAGTTAACATATATAATTTCAAAAATTGTTGCCTTATTAGTATTTTACGCTATATATCACTATCTGTCTTACAGTTTAAACAATTCTACAAATTTTATAAGGAAAAGCATCAATTATATACATTAACTATATTTAAAACTCATGTAATATATATATATATAATTTTGTAAAACAGTGATACACAAATTTACTAATGTTTTTAAGTCGTTATTTCCTGCAAACATTTGAACGTACTATTGAAGTCGGTATGATACTACTATAACCGGCACCAGTATTTGTAATAAATCCTTCCTATAATATTTGCACCAAAGAAATATATAAAAATTATTTGTATTAACACCAAATATAGGCTTATTACAGGCTTAGGACTTCCTGTTTTTTTTTTCCTTTTGTGCTCGCTCAAGTTGAAGTTAAGAAAACAGTTTTAAAAATGCATACGTTCGTTCCGAATTTCGGATGTACTCGGTTTCCCAAAATATTTTTGACTTCCTCTAAGTAACAACAGTGATAACGTAGTTTCGGGTTTAAGGAGTTGCCGCCAAAAATGATTATTAAAATATTCGTGAAAATTATAGATTCCACATTATTTTCGTATATTTGGCAATAAAGGGTGTAGAATATAGCTTGGTGTACAGTTTAAATTCAAAACAAACAAATCTGATTTCAATAGTTCGGTTTATGGGATTTCTGAAAGGAAAGACTTTAAAATCAAGCATTTATAATCCCAGATAATGAAACTATTGGGTTTATGGCATATTTCACCTGCCTGTATGTAATATACTGTGCCATATCATGGGTAAATGTTAAAAAAGAAGTCGAAAATAGTTGCTGTTTCAAAAGTTACATTAATACAAGATGGTGGCGGAGGTTCCAGCTTGAATTCACGAACTTTGGCCTATTGCAAGTTGGAAGTTGTCATGCTTGGTTTGATTTTGTTTAGTATGTTAAGTGAACTGCAGGAAGCCTTCTTGAAGGACGTTATGGTGTACGGTGTAGAGGCTAGGGCCGGCTCGTGAAACCAAAGACGACGACGCACAAAGCATAGGAGGCGAGATGGCGGCGAGGGGTTACACGCACCGGAAGCAAGGGAACATTATACCCGCCCCAGCCGCCACACACTATAGTGAATGAGCAATGCAAGCACTGCCAACCTTTCCACGCACACAATGGCCTCTCGCTGAGCGAGACCAACACATGATCCGAGGTTATGCCTTTCTCGTTCACACCTTCGCCCGTCCCACGGAACGTCAAGGGGTGGGGGGGGGGGAGAAGGGGCTCTCCCACCAATGGCGGATATAGAAGCTAATTAAGATGGAGGGAGGCTTTCTTAGCTCTCGGGTAGGCACAGTGCACTATGTTCAACCACGTGCTCTCTAGTAAGCATTAAGGTGCCTGCCTGACCAGATATACGTGCGACGTACACTGTTTCTCCCGATGGAAGTTTATTCGGAATATTCTCAACATGCGTGAGTGATGTCTACTTAGGAATAGCATGCAAAGTACTATATAAAAGTTAATATTCGCCAGTTATATTAAGTGCTAATTTTATTTCGGCGGAATATGGCGAACATGTTTTTTTTTTCTTGTAGTTCTTAGTAGGTATGAAAACCTTGGTGCAGAAAAGACATCTTTATGTTCACTACTGCGTTATATTATGACAGGGTGTCTAATAGAGAAGCTCGCAAGTTCAGCGACTTGTGCCTAGAGGCTACGTTAAGGTGTGATGCTCGTTCTTAGTCGCCCTTACTGCTCCTCACTTCTAGGTCTCGAACGTACAAAATACGTCCTTATAGGCGGGTCGTGTGTTCGTGTGAGCGAGGCACGGCGCCAAGGACGATGTTGACTGGCTCATCTGGTGCGGTATCGCCTCTAGCGCAACACACTGAAACGGAAACGGCGTGCAGTGGTATCGTAGATCAGTCTCCTGACTGACACTTTCAGTTGTGATACCATTTTTTTAAAGCTAATTCTGCTGCATGTATCTAGAGTAGTTTCGCACGGATCCCGTGAGTAGCTATCGGATATAACTGGTTGAAAAACTTTTAGTAATTTTGAGGGGCCCCGAAATAATTTTTCTAATTGACGAGATGCTTTGAAAACACTTTTCTGTCATCGTTTGAAGTGTATTTTCTTTTCTTATATTAACACAACGGACACACGTGGAACAGTTTCGTAAAGGAACGTATTTACAAACATACTGCAACACAATTTAAACGCGTGGTAGGCGATGGGTTTAAGGGTTCTGTTCGTACAGATACTACTTAAACGTACTGTGACTTTTTTTAAACCGGTTTTTCCTTATGCTCTTGTAATACTCGAGGCGACCTTGCAAGGCGGCATTGTTAAGTGTTATTAGGTAGTGGGAAAACCAGCAACTTTTTAAACTGACCGCTGTGATATTACACAATTCATGGTATAAGTGTATACATGGAGAAACAGTCAGGATTACAGAAAAAGTTAAAAGGGAGAGTTAAATATTATTGTATTTTAAGTTTTTCAGCCATAACCTTTATTGAAATTGTATCATCAAAATTTTCTCTTCGACAAAGCATAGGATTTATTCTTGGTAAACTGCTTAACATAAATAATAGCGAAATCTTTCATTAATTTGTCATTCAGAATCATTGCAAGAGAATTCTTGAAAGTTAACCTATAATTCACTTGCAATGATCCTGCATGACAAATTAATGAAAAATGTCACTATTATTTATGTCAAACAGTTTAACAAGAATATATTTTATGCTTTGTCGAAGAGAACATTTTGATAATACAATTTGAATAAATGTTATGGCTGAAAAACAGAAAATGCAATAAATTGTCTAACACTCCCCGTTAAGGACACAATCCCTAATAGCACGCTCCTATTCTTCGGAGATTTGCAACTGTCTGCAATCGCGGTAAGTCTTGTACTGTCCACTGTCGCCTATAGTCCCTAGCGCGGATGTCAGACTAGTCTAATTATTAGGTAAGCGTTAGATATTGAGGGTGGTGCCCACCTTCGCGTTATGCCGGAATCACAATGGCGCGACAGAAGCGACACGATCGCCGTGACACGAGAAACGAACAATTTCTGACGATCCGCTCCGAGGTTTCTGTAACATTAGCTGGACAGCAATAGCGGACACAATGCCAGTTCCGAATGGAAATTGTATCGATTTTATTCGAGTCGGAATTTAATTTTGCGTCCAAGTGTTGGTGAAACTGGAGAGTTGGTAGTAAATTGCGCTTGTTTATTTTGAGATAGATTTTTGTTTGTTATCGTAAATAAATATTAATATTTTTAAGCATAAATGTAATTTTGTGTTTATTCCTCCATTTAGAAAAGCCAGATGATATTAAAAATATTTTTCAAATAAACGGTAAAATACTGAAATACTGTAGTTATTTGTGTCTGTCGTAATAGAGTTTAGTACGTAGCGGCAAAGAATTACTCTTTAGAAATATTTTTGTTTCAGTATTCGTCGCGCGACAGCCAAACTAGTGTTCGCAATAACGAAAGTTTTTGGAAACGCATCGGGTCTTTCGTGTCGCTTCTGTCTCGTCATTGTGATTCCGGCATTAGAGGATTAACTGCTGCATCGCCACAACGAGCTAAGCTCTGAACTAGCCTGCGATGACTAAATTATTTTATTGGTGTGATTCTGTTGTAAAGTTCAGTGCACGTTTCTGAGTTTCACATACATAAGGTTAGTGCATTTTGAAGCACGGCAGTTTGAAAGCCCGTTTGTAACTATGTCAGAAGGCTTCGTAACATCGTTCTTAATGAGCACGGGGTCTTAACAACAACACTCCGTCCTTGTGTGAAGTGTTTTTTTATCTTTTCGCACAGTGGTACAAAGGCACATTAACAATAATTTTGTTAAAAAACGATTTAATGAACACGCTGTAACGCATTTGAAACGTGTTTTAATGCGCCATACAAAACTGTAAAATGAGTAGGCATACTTTTCAACGTCCTGTTCAGTTTCGGCTTTCAGCACATTTGTATTATTGCGCCAATAATTGTAAGCGTAAATATTGGTACGTCATTAACAATCGGCGTACCAAAATCGAACATTGACAAAATTTCACGGCCGATGTTTAAATAATTTTTTTTATTCCTATTCGTGAAGCATTCAATAGTACTCTCTTTGTGGTTAGAAACATATAGCCAAAATTCTTCTAAGATCTAATAAAGGCAACGGTTTTTTGTAACAGATAAAGGCTGGACCACCAGCCATCCTGTGATGCGAATGAACATAACGTCATGCCTACAATCTGGTAACATGTTAGCTGCTAGTGAAATAAATTTTGTTTGTAAGGGATAATGCGTATGAAATACGCTAAGACACCTACATTTTCTATAGAAGGTAAATAACTGTATTAAAATTTTATTTATAAACCATTATTTTTTTTTCAAAGATATGACGTATCTACTCTGTAGTTTAAAATATTTAAACATTACTTAATTTTGTCTACAAATATAGTATTTAAGTCCGATTAGTCTATTCAGAACTTCATTCAGCCTTGCGTTGTTGAACATGTCACGACGCCACTATTCCTATTTTACGCGTTGTCTTCAATGTAATGTCTGTTTAAAAGTTTATTTATTCATAAGTAGGGAATTTATGTTCCCTAGAGCCTTATGTGTTTTTAAAATGCGAAGTGGTTAAGCCCTATATACAATTGAAAACTTTAGCATTTGACTTTACGATAGCTTTCAGTGCATGGCTTCTTATGGAGACGTACACAATGGCGTCGCCAAAGCTAAAGTCAAGCAGCCTTGACTTTACGTTTCCGGTAAACTGAAACCTAAAGTCAAAGTCAAGATGGCCGTTCGCAAAGAAACAGCTGATTATGTATGTTAGAAAGAAAAATTTTTAATTCTAAGAACAGTTTCGATCTACAGTATTGGGATTTTATGAGACAGTAACAGGTTTTTCTTAAATGTACTCCAAAAACCTTGTAAGTAGCGTTGGAAAAATATTCGTAAATTAACTTTAAGTTGCGCCAATAGATGGAGTTGCTTTTGGCCTGAAAAAAAATTATAATAAATGAAAAAATATTAATAACTGAGTTCATCAATTTAATATATACGTGATATGCTTTTACGATAAATATATAATGACTTCTCACAATATTTCAGTTTCGAAAACAGATTTCCAATCGTTTTTCTACTGTCGTTACTTTAACTTTACTTTTGTATTGCGTATTGAAGAAATGCATAACGTAATGGAAACGTAAAGTCAAATGCTAAAGTATTCAAATGTGTATAGACCTTTAGGATGATTTTCAACTTCGGGTCGACTCGGGACGTGCTCGGCAATATTCGGATGTGGTAGACAATGCTCGGGTGTGATCGGCTGCATTTATTTTTATAACTATTAGTATATTAATGTTTCAGCTAGTCCCGTTCTTAGTTTCACATCGAGTAAACACTCGACCAAGATGTGTACAATAGAGTTTCTGAATTCAAGTTAGATATCTCCTTCTTTTTGATGTTTTCGCGTCGTAATTCCCTACAAGCAATACTTTGATTTTATTTACGATCTGGCTGTTGTGATTCCTATACTACCGAACACGACTAAAATAGTTCTTACTTGTTTCTTACAAGTTTCAGGAAAATTGTCACTTTAAGGAAAGGAATAATTCGCGAGTTCAACGACATGCGCGTTAGAATTAATTGTACTGTATGTACTCAAGCCCCGGCTATTTGTCTATTAACTGCTACTCAATGGAACAACTGACAATGAATGAATGGAAGGGCTCGAGCATGCATAGGAAAGTGAATTCTTACACGCCGGTCAATGAACTCGCAAATAATTCCTTTCCTTAGTTACACGTCACTTAAAGCAGTTTTGAGTATAATTAGCACAATTTTTACTCTGTGTTAGTTTAAACAGATCTGGTGTTACGTTTCGAACGAGGAATAAGAAAATAAAATACCCTACTTGCAGTGACCTGCAAAGCCTGGGTCCTTAACAAGAAACGTGTAAATTATAGAATATCTTCAAAGGTAAAAAATGTCACATATTTTAGATAATACATTTTCAACTTCGCATTAGTACAGACCATCATTTACGTTTCTTCTTAATTAACGGCGTTAATAAATTAAGAAACATTCGTCACTTGGCTAATAAAAATGTTTGTTAAAATTTACGAATAATAGCAAACTGAATTATAAGCATACTGCAAAAAATGCACGGCAAGCTAAAGTAATCGCAGCTAATATTTTTGTGCATAAATATCTATGCAATTTCTAGTACTAACTAGAGATACGAAGAGCGTAGTGATAAGTGATACATAGCGAACTTTGATACCAATAAATACTTTCAATTCACCCAGTAAACAGATCTGATCTAGAGATAGGAAACTTCGCGAAAAGATTTTTTCAACACTTTGTTTCTGTGCCTTACGTATACGCACCTGCATCTCGGCTTTGTGGTCAGTGATCGAATGTCTTAACACCCAGCGTCGGAGGTTAAACCCGCAAATCACAGACGTGATGTGTCGCAGTAACCCGTGTACTGATTGGCAAAGTCAAATGAATAACAACTCTGCACAAAAGACTCTTGTCAACAGCCATGAAGTTGAGCTGCAGGTGTACTCGTAAGGCACTGAAACAAAGTGGGGCGAAAATATTTTCACCGAAAATTCCTGTCCCTACTCATAACCAATACAAAATCGATCTCACGCTTAATATTGCTTGTCATATTATGAATTTCACAGCAGCATAATCTTAAACTGTTCTTACTGATCTCACAATCAGATAGTCCATCATCAGTAAAGCAACATTTCGTGCATCTTAAAAATCCATCTGAGTAGTAATTGAGTCACATGTATGTATGAGTACATATATACATATGTATATATATTTATATTCCATAGTTAATCAATTGAAAAAGAAGTTGTGTTTAAACACGTGTTGTAACAATTATGTACGTATATGAATACTTTCCAAAATGACGGACATACAAAAATGTTCTGTATTCCACATTTACATTTGGTGTAATGACTTTAATAAAATAGGTATACAGGTTTGTAAATAATGTATTAATAATTACAGTCTCAATGGTGCAATTAAGGCATGGACGCCTTTTGTTTCACTGGACCCATTACATAGAGTACGATTACGATAAAAAGGAAGAAATAATGCACTGCACATTTAAGACTCTAAATAAAAATGTAATTAATGTGGAACATACAGATATTGAGACATACACGTACATGAATACGTGCATACGAAATTATGTACACACAGACATGCATACAACAAACGATGTCGTAAGACGAGCCTTCCTACGGAAAGTAAGTAATTCTGTTTTCGGCCACATTTACAGGGGAAAAGGCCAAATCTGGACAGCTAAACTGATACAGACACTAGCAAAATTGTCATTATGTGCAACGTGTATTTTTACGCGGATTATGTCTTAACTTAGATATAGCTACTGTTGAAAGATGTAATTTTAATTAATTTTTATCTTCATATAAATATCTTTGAAGTTGTAAACGTGTAGTGGCACGTACCGGAAGCTGGATCAGTGTTTTTTTATAGAGAAAAAAGTTGAGAACCCGTTTTTATCGAAATAGACCTCATTAAAAAGAAGTTAAAAACGTATCACTAAATTGTTGCGATACTAGTAGAAAAATTTACCCTTATCAACATACAGTAACTATGAGTCTGTATGAATGTGTGAAACATGTTTGTCACTATCGATTAATTAAACTAGCGATGATTTGTTATCCACACGAAATTATTGTCTATTGTCTGTATTGTTAAATTGCTTGACAAATCGAACCTTTTCGTTGATCAGAATGATTTTTTAAGTTGCAAGTGAAAATATCAACAGCATATTTGTTTGGGTATTGTAAATAAATAAAGTACGTATAAATATGTGTATCCTTTATTGGCTCAGAGATCGCCACGACACGATAAAATAACCAAAAATTTCACCACAAGTGTATGTACGTAGTCCTAGTAATCGTAACAAGTTGGGATCAAATCACGTTCCGATTACCAGATTTTTGGGTAAGCCGAAATTCTTTATGTACTGCGATAGCAAGCAGAAAATTGTCTGAAATCAAGAATGAACAAAAATTGATACGTGTGGTGTACGTGTTACTGCATCGTAAATAATATCACACACTCGCTCGGATTGTATGGATATTTGTATTAGCGAGGTTCGGATTAGCACGACTCTACTTATTTGTACGAAGTAGTGTTTGAAATGTGCTTTTCCTGCCGCCACGCAAACGGGCTGTAATTTCTGCATGTTTAAGCGCAGCCCACATCTATGTAGCCAAATGGTTGATTATTGATGGAGACATGCACAGTGGCGTAGCCAGGATTTGTGAGTGAAGAGATTTTGGTCAGCGCTTAACATCGAGGTCTTTAGAGCTGGCGAGGAGTGATATGAGGTGAGTATGGAGCAGCGCCGGAATGAATGGGCGTGGGAAACGGGAGATCCCGAGAAAACCCACCGACCAGCGGCATCGTCTGGCACGATTCCCAATTACGAAAATCCGGGAACCGACCACGCCGGGAATTGAACCCGGATCGCCTTGGTGGGAGGCGAGAGGTCTGACCCTTCGGCCACCGCGGCCCCACAGGATTTGTGTAAGAGGGATGGGGGTTCACCCGAGAATAATACAACAAACACCGACCACCTTTTAAAGCGGGTGGTCCGGGTGTTCTCTGGAAAATTTGAATTTCAAGGTGCGCAGTAGGGCTATTGTAGCAGTTGTTCGCAACGAAATATTGTATATTATACTGGCCAAAATATTGTTATTATTTTATAGGTTCTTAACATTTTTTGTGGCTGACGGTAGAGAGCGTTAGCCTGCCCCCACCCCCTGACTACACAACTGGCTGCAAATTACGCGTTATTATTTGGAAGACATGCTAGAATCCACTGGCCTATACTCACTCGAACACACTCCATGACGTTATTCCCTAGTAGCTAATAAAATAATTTTTCAGCTGGCCAACTGTTGGCAGAAGCGGCCAACGTTCGCTGGTATGATGGTCTACTTTAGCTGGAATGGTTGTTAATCAGGCTGTGTCAGTTAATATGTTTGTAGTTACACTGAAATAATTTCAATGGGAGCAACTTAGTTTAAAAAGACTGCCATATTTCAGTATACAGTCCACAAGCAGACTTAGCAAACTAACCCACAAGCATCTGAGTATAATAAGAATACTTGTGGTACACTTGTGGTTAATGTGCGGGTGATTTCATTATGCATCGTGTATGCCACATGTGGCCACGGGTGTATTCCGAATGTTTACTTACTGCCTGTGGACTGCTTATCACGATCAGATTTCCACAAGTGGGCCAGTTGATGATTGCTCTTAGGGTTTGGGTCTTCGTATCTTCGTGTGCCTGCATTACAGGATAATGGGTATTTAGTAACTGACCCTACATGATTGGTTGGAAAAGTCTATCAGGCGCACCACACAAACTGCGAGCCAACAGCAGCAATATTATGAACACACAGTAAATTAGAGTCCGCGTTTTCAGGTATGCCTAAAAAAAAGCAACATCGGTGTGTCTCTAATTATGATGTGCGGTTTTATTTATTCAGCTCAGATAACTGTGATTTCCGTGTATGATGATTAAGGCCAAAATTACGACAGTATATATGTTGTTATCTGAGATAATTTAATAAAATTATCATCTTTCGCTACTTATAAAGAACCAAGTTATGAATGTTTTCGTAATAAACTGCCTTATATGTCGAAATTGGTTGAATATGTGTGCGCAAATTGTTGTCTGTGTAATCAGCTTAACCAATTAGGTCTTACTTCATGCTGTTTATAATTATCACAAATAAAATATTTTAAAAATATTTTCAGTAATTTTTATAACTTGTAAGTACTGGCTGGCGTTTTAAAATTTTCAATCAGCCAGAAACAAAACTCCCTTCAAGAAATTGAGGGGTTTACCCACTGATGCTGTTAATTAATATGTCTTTATTTCACTTAGTAAAATGTTTTTTTTTCTAACGTATTACGTGGCTTATTACTAGTTTTTTTCTGGCAAAATTAATTATACCAGTACTTCCTGACAAACTGTTAAATATTTGTGGAACTACTTCAGTATGTTGTATGAGTGACAATACTTCGCATGAAATAAGTTTACTTGGCAACAAGCAAATGTAATCTATGCTTCCGTTGCAAATGTCTCTTGAGGCTCTATTTTATGAATGTTTACATAAAACTACCGTCAAGTTAACCTTCTATTATGACCGGTTTCACCAACCTTCGTTAAAATCACCTTAATGAACGTTAAGTTGATGGTTCGTCAAGTACTGATTGTTCAATAAACCTGTTTTCATTCGATCAACGTTGACTGGCCATTTTTAACGTATCACTACTTTGACGATCATTAAAGCCACATATTTATAGCGGGAAAAGCTGACTGTTTTCTATGCTTCAATACGTGTCCATATCTAACCTTCTTCTTTGGTTATTAGCTCGCCCCTATCTGACTTGGAAAGTGAAAGATATGAAGATTTGTGGTTCGCCGTTAAAACTACATAACCAACCCGCAATCTTATAAGGCGCAGGTTACTATAAGTCGTTCAGGATAAAGAGAGCACTAAAAATTCTACCTTTGAAAAATATCACTGGCCGTTACTGCATACAATTCAACATTAAATATAGTCCCCTTACTGCTTTTATGGTTGGCAACAAAATAACGCAATATTATTTCATGCATTTTCCTATTTAAATACAACAGTACAGAAACAAAATCAACCTAAAACGGCATAATTTGTATTTTATATAAGCAATTTGTTTTGTCAAATTGTATATATTCCTACTGACTTCACAATTGATCTTACAAGAGCAAGCATCAAGTGACGCGTCCAGAGAGGTTAGACATTCCCCGTCGTCAGCCGTTACGCGTGGAAGGATACGAATTAGCTGGAAATAGAACTGCCTATACACTGTTTCGCAAAATACGGTAGCAGAAAATATTCTTGCGATTTTCCATCATCTCTAACGATCGCCAATATTTAGCTTTGCACCCAACTTGACAACACTGTTAATCTAAGGTAAATGTAACCTATCCTATTAGCCAATCGAATATTTGCGTACGTCATTGCGGATATACTTATTAGGCATACGAGGTTGGTTATTCATACAAACAGATAAAACGAATAAAAAAACCTTTCTTCAAATTTCATACCCGAGAAAAAGAAAGTACTAATAACAGTTTTATTTGTGAATTAAAATATATAACTTATAAAAAACGGAACGTGTGAGAAATTGAAGAGGAAGCGTTTATGCTGTTGAATTTAGGTAGAAAGCGAGCTGAGAATTTAATATTATTAAAGAAAATTCTGCAGTACAATTGAATTACAACCTTTATAAACATGAATCTGAAAAAAAAACGTGGAGAATGCATGGTTACAACAAAGTAATCGTAACATGTAAAAAACACTACCACATAATAAACAAAAATAAATACAGGCCTCATTCACTTCAGTGTTTTGATTGGCTGTGTCCCCTTCTCCACCAAACCCTTCATATCTTACATGACGAAAGATTTGTATTTCGCGTCACTTATTTTTTTCTATTTTTGCTGCCTCCACACTACTGTGAGCGTAAGTAGACGACAGATAAATGTTTGGAACAATAAATTGCACACTTCCTGATAAAACATGCGCAATGAGTAAATACGGCTGTAAAATTTTTTCCATCAAAATTTTTTAGTTAAATACGAATTACGTTGAACTTAAGTCAAAACAAAGCGAAGGTTCCCAGGTTAATTTCATTAACCCCTTAGTTATGGGCCCACTATATTAACAGTCCTGCTTAACAGTAGTTTTTGACTGTCGCAGTGCATCATATGCGTGTTAGCAAAAATTACACGTAGGCCTATTACAATCGACTTTTAAGTTTACAGCTTTGTTATTCCATGTTCCATATTGAGTGAAACGTCTGTAACAATTTATATTCCGAACAGTATGTAACGCACAAACCTAGCTAAAGTGTAACTACATTTTAATAACTTAATTTTTTTTGCGGCCCTTAGAATAAAATATTAGAAAATTTTATTGATGTAAGCGTGAGGTGCTAAGAGCCTGGATGACAGTAATAAAATCCAAAAAAGAAATTACTGGGTATGGGTAAGTCGCAAATTACTTTTCGCTACGTATTCCGAATAACATTCTATTTTCTCAAAATGTTTTACTACTGAAACCGACGTCACGTGACATTCAACACATTTGTTATTTAATTCATGGACATGGTTAATTCCTTAAGTGATTGGCCGTTCTCTGCCAATGTCGTCAAAATAAGCAATGCGAAGCAATTCAGCAGCCAAATTAAACGTCTCTCTGACAAGAAAACTCTTCGCGAATGGTCACAACACTGAGAAAACTTTCGTACATAACCTCAAACGACATGCATTAAAGTTCATCAAAAAATTGATAGTTGGAAAATGGATCGTCAAGTTTGAAGTTTGATTTGATGGTAATCACGTGTAATGATTGATAGGCCTAATAAAACCAAAATTTCGGTTTAATGATGGTCAAGCAGCTGTTAACGAATGTTATGATGACAAGATTACAATAATCGTGAAATGTGGTCGTAAATGTTCGTGTTTAGTAATGTAATGCACGAAAACAACTCAAAATAAGTACACATCGTCTGATTTTAAACCCACTGCATTGTGACGTACAAGCATTTGACTGATTTCCCATGCTGTATGTTGCCCGGTTCATTAGTGAAATAGGTACACTTGTGTTGGTAAGCCTGGGCAATGCAGTCAGTGATGCGACCCGCCGAGCCTTGTCTCGAGCTGCTCCGTCATGTTGACAGCAAATCGCGCTAATGACGTGTGCGTGTGAGACGAGCAGTAGAAGGGTGTCGCTCCAAGGCCACGACGCCAGACGTCTGCCCAGATCGGAACTTACGTAAACTCGAACGGTAAAATAACTCGGTTGGTTTGTGAAGTGTGATATTACAACTGTCATTACAGTTGTCACACATTTCTTTTTGAAAAAGCCTATGTTGCTTTTCAGTCAGATTTTCGGAAGTAAATAGTTCCTTTAATGTTCGGAAATCTCAATTAACTCACAAGTAGGGTTACCAGACGTCCGGCAAAAGATAGACATGTCCTCCTTTTTAAGGACTTTTTTGCGTCCGGCCGGAATTTTCTTGATGCTCAAAAATGTCCGGCTTTTAGTAGGATGAGACAGTGCGTACATGAAAGGGTCCCAGAGCTGAGTTGATTCTGTGTAAAAACGATTTTGCTCCTTCTGAATTAAAATGCTACAAAAGTAACAGTGTTTATGTATTAATACAGGGCTATTTTTACAACAAACCATACTTGCATATTGTGTCTGAAAAAATGTCACAGAGAAAATTCTTTTAAATCAATGGATTGTACATCAGCTTGAGTAAGATGATTTTTCAAGTCTCGGAAACTGCAAGAATTTTTTAATGTGTTAGAACCAAAGCAGAAGAATTTGTTCGAAATGTCATTGCTTCTCATACATTCGACATTGTTGTTGAGACAATGGGAAATATTTCATGTTTTGGCGTCGCTACAGACGCCAGTAATCCAAGAAAATATTTCCCGTTCTTATTCAATATTTTGACTGTCCTCCTTTTTAGTGAAATGTCCTCCTTTTTTGACATGAATGTCCTCCTTTCTTATTATCAGTGTCTGGTAAGCCTACTCACAAGAGCAATTTTTTTTAACGTTCAGCTTACAAACCACAGTTTTACATTCTCACTAAATGCTTAGTCGAGGAATTGTAATTATCACCAAACGTTCTAAAATTTTTGCAGTAAAGGAGATCTTCTAAAATTAAGTAAATCATTTTTGAAGTCATTAGATATTACAATATTCGTGGAGAAGGTTGCTAAATTCTAATCAGTAAGCTCCGGGTTCGAATTCTGGATAAGATACGGATCTATATGCCACATTTTCGGATACGTTATTACTTGTTAGGGATCCACCGTCGAAACATCTACAACGAGTTAAGAAACGTGGTAGTAAATGAAAAACAGTGAAAAATTCTATTCTCCCTTTAAAATTTCTAACTTTTGTACGTAATTTGAAGTTTAGTATTTAATTATCCGCCGTCCGAAGAACACGAGAAGATGGAAAGTACCAGAAAAGTAGTAATTGCAATCAGACGATTCGCGATCAAGAAAGGAGGCTTTTGCTTAGTGGATTACACTAATCCAGACGACGGATTTTTTTTCTGTTCTTTGAGAGGTTTCGGCCGTCATTATTTGTGGTGTACTTCCATTACTATTTTTGTTTGACGTATTTTTTTCCTCGCACAACTGCTTAGCTCTGAAAATGTTCGTGTTTTTTTAGTCGAAGTCTTGCAGCATTCTGAACTTGTCCACATTATTTTCGTTTTCTTAGCGAACACATATTTTTTTGCGAGAATACATTCGAACTTTCCCCCGTAGTACTGTAATCCAGTTACCGTGCAAAAATGTAACAAACACAAGCATTAATATAGTTTTATATCATATTTTAATTGATGCGTGTAACAGAAGAATTATTTTATTGCATGCTCAAATCTAAGACCAACAATATTTTTATATTCTTAACTTATTGGACTGTTTGTCACCTAAATATATATTAAGAGTTCATCTGCGATGCGTGTGTGTAGCGCAAGGTAAACAGACGTCACGCTATAGTAGCAATTTTTTTTATTTTTCTTCTCAGAATTTTATAAAACCTCAAAATAAAATAAATCAATGTGGTGACTGATGGCTGAGCTTAAGAGGCCGTTTCAATGTTTCAGGCGCATGTATGCAACCCGCAATAACCCCATATATGTCAAGGTTAATATTATTATCGTTGTATCAATACGAGTAATAAAGGCTGTTCAGGGTAAACTGAGCATTGCTTACAATTTTCTGTGAACCGTTATGCCACCATCCTTACTATTTCAAATACAAAGACTTCAATGTAACTACAAACTGATGTAAACATTTCACAACTCTCACAAGTATTCTTTTATAGCCCCAATAAATACTTTTTTTATTATTATTACAAGTGTTGGGAAATGGTCAGTTTAAATTGAACCTTCTATACACATATCAGCATTATCTTTGCGTTATATCAAATACACAGTCGTATTTATTTTCGACGCGTTCGCCGAAATCACGTATAAAGCACTGTTGCCTACAAATTTTTCAAAACATTCTTTTTTGTATCACGTTGAATATGCAACGGTTTGCTGTATTTTATTTTGAAGAACGTAGCTCGAATGATGTGTAATACTCTTATTGCTATAGCGATAGTAACATTGTCCTTGATTTATGTGGTGTTAATGCGGGTTGCATACATGCGCCTGAAACACTGGAACGGCCTCTTAAGAAGAGTCCTTCACTTGTGTCAAATTTCCACCTTTGACGCGTGGTAACAGCGTAGCGATAAGAGCCAGTGTCCCACGCTTGACGAGAAGCATATCGCCTCTATTCGCAGCGCGCCAAACTGGCGTGCAAGGTTTCCGTTGTAGTCATTTTACTATGGGACTTAAAGCGGTGGCCCCAATATTTTATTTTTTAATAGTATGAAGTAAACACCAACACATGCCTATCGTTTTGCACTTTACGAATTCAGGTAATATTTTCGGAGTTACAACAGTCTAAAAAAAACCCGTTTTTAGCCATTTTGAGAGGCCCGAATATCATGTTTCTAACAAGCGTGCTGTATTAAAAAAAAAAAAAAAATAGAAGCGTGGTTTCAAGTGTGTGTTATATCCGTAGGTAAACATAATATGAATAACTTTAACCGTTTCGTGTAAAAAATAATACGCGTGACACGTTGCAACGCCGTCCATGCGCCAGTCGAGGACTTCTCTTAAGGGCGCCGCCTATCTGGGCGCTAAATGCTCAGAAACGACAGAGACATAAGGGCGACATCGAAGCGCGCAAAAAAATACCGCATCGCCTCAACGAGCCAAGCGCTAAAATAGCGTGCAAGCTTCCCGCCGTACGGTTTTTATTATTGGACTAAAAGCGGCGACCATATAATTTTATTGGTGGACAGTTTGTAGCAAACATCCGGTTGGTACATGTTGTAGTACGGAAGTCTTTCAGCCGTTTTTAGCCATGTTGGAGGGCTTAGAAACAGTCATTTTAATGAGCGTGGCGTCTTAAAAATGAGGTTCCAACCTTGTCTGAAGTGTGTTTTCTTTTCGTACGTTAGCACAATGGGCACACATGGAATTGTTCCGTTGAAAATACATGTTTACGAACACATTGCAACGCATTTGAAGCGCGGGTTAGGCGGCCGCCTTAAGGGGAGATTTCACGCCAAATTTGAATGGTTTTAATAATTTTTATTTTTATACAAGATATGGTTTGTTTTATATATATATATATATATATATATATATATATATATATATATATATATATATATATATATATATATATAGTGACTATTTTTTACAATAATGAAAATTTTCTAGTTTTCATAGTATTCGTAAAGTGGCATGTTAAAGACCAAGTTTGCATAAAACATTTTAATACACGAAACGAAAACCAACTGACTTACATAAATGAAATAATTCACACTGAATAACAGTGTCAAGGACTACGTCAAGAGGTATGTAAAAGTCCTCAGTGACATTTTATGTATTTAAAAAAAAAAATATTTAAAATGGTCAATTTTTTGTTTTAAATTCAAAAAATTTTTAGAAATAGAAAATGTATACAAATGTGATTTTCATACGTATCATGATTTCGCCGTGACACTGTTATTCAGTGTGAATTAGTTCATTTCTGTAAGTCCTTTGGTTGGTTTTCTTTTTTTGTATTAAACCGTTGTATGCAAATTTGGGCTTTGACCTGCCATTATACAAAAAGTATGAAAGCTAGAATATTTTCATTGCTGTAAAAATAGTCTCAATATATATCTATAAAACAAACCATATCTCGTAAAGGCATAAAATGTTTCAATACTATTAAAATTTTGCAAGGAGCCCCCCCCCCCCCCTTAAGGCGGCGTGGTACATAATTCAACGCTAAAAGCATTAATCTATAACTGTAGGTTTCTTGAAACCAATTTGCGAAAGTTAAACAGTTGCAATTCTAGACAAAATTGTTTCCAGTGTTACGAACTTCTGAGGCACCATCTCTGACGTCGGAACCCTGTGCATTTAACTGCGGCACAAGAGATCACATGTAACGAATTAGTAATTTTGGATATATATTTACTCATAAAGTTAGCAAATACTGTTACCTAGGATTATCATAAGTATTTTATCCATATTGACTTCGAAAAAAAAAAGGTAGAAATCAATAGATGTTCTCTGCGTTTAATTATCTACTACTGTATGTACTCAAGTCCAGTACACAAAAACAATTTTTAAATTTAAGTAACTCTGAAGTATTATCAAACAATGCCTTATCAGTATTCCTGAAGGCTATATTAAAGTGGAATCCTTAGTTACGGCTAGAAATTTAGTGATTTGATTTTGGTGCCAACAAAACTCACATAGTGCGCATTGCAGTTCAAAAAGTTTTGTATTTTCACACATAAAATAATTGGAAAACAAGTTTCCAAAGAAATTATTTGTATAACTTGTAACAATATATGTATATTATATGTTAGTACGCCGTACTGGCCAAGATTCGAACCTGTGTTGTAAAGCTTATTTATTTCTAAACCAACTCAACTTACGCCCTATTTGCACTTTTTATTTGCATATATTTAAAGTGGATTTCACTTATATATGTTTCCCTATTTTAAGCAACGTATTTTATATGTACAATACTGTCCTCATTCCAACAAAATACATACGAGGTCTATGATCTCTATATATAATTACTATTTCCGAAAAGCCTGTTGTTTTTGTATCACATGTGGTTTCCCACGTGAATAAACGTTCGCCAAAATGAAATGTCACCGTGTTCGTTGCACTTTTGAAAAAGTCCTTACGTACATTTGTAAATTTTGAAAAGTTGTAAAAATGTTTAGAATTAATTTTACGCTCACAGAGGCTTAGATTGCCACATACATCGAGCTTCAAATACGATGCAGTGTGTTCGAGAAAACGGTTTTTTACGAACCTGTACCAGTTGTGCCCATTGTGCCACTGTACGAAAATAAAACACACTTCGGACGAAGACGGAATGTCATTGTTAAGACAACATGCTCATTAAATCACTATTTCTAAGCCCTCTAACATAGCTAGAAACGACCTTTTCAGGCTTCTGTATTTCAAAATGTACAAACATAGTGTGTGAGAAACTAAGAAAGATATGTACACTGAACTTTACTTCAGTCTTTCTACCAATACAATTATATGGTCTTTTGCTTAAAGTCCCATAATAAAAACGAGCTGACAGAAATGATCAACGCCAATTTAGCGCTTGACTCGTTGTGGCAATTCGGCTTTTGATGCACGCTTTAAGGTCGCCCTTATAGCTTCTGAGTCTCTAACGTGTAGGAAGACGGTGTCATCCACAGATGGAAGGATTAAAAGTTAAAGTTTTTAAAAAATGTTGTGTGAAATTCAGATATTTCTGAAAACATTCTATTATTATAGCATTAAAATGTAATACAACAATTAGTGTTACAAGTTTGAGACAAAAACTTTACATGTGGGCAATTCCCATGAGTTCTTTTGGGATAGAGGTCTTATAATTATAAATAAAAGAGTTGAATAAAGTTATTTATTTACTAGCTCACGAAGCTTACAAAAACACAAAACAGCAATCAACTATAACTTTCACAACACAATTAGTTATTTGTTCGGGAAGGGTTCCACATACTTGCGGAGATACTCTGTCAGTTAGAAGCCTCGAGACTCAACATCAGTGAGATCAACTCTTGCTTACTTCCCTCTTCCGTCATGACCTCTAGGGGCCGCGGTGGCCGAGGGGTCAGACCCCTCACCTCCCACCAAGGCGATCCGGGTTCGATTCCCGGCGTGGTCGGTCCTCGGATTTTCTCATGTGGGAATCGTGCCGGACGATGCCGCTGGCCCGCGAGTTTTCTCGGGGATCTCCCGTTTCCCCCGCCCCTTCATTCCGGCGCTGCTCCATACACACCTCATGTCACCCTTCACCAGCGCTACAGACCTCGATGTTAAGTGCTGATCAAATTCTCTCACTCACTCATCGCCTCTGTACGCAAGGCTCTCAACTAAGTGTGTTCTTTCCATCGATGACTTACCTGAACTTGAATTTAAGATGCTTCCTACTTTACGGCACGTTAACTAACATTTGAAAAGTTTAGTTCGTCTCTAAAAATAGCTTTGAGGTTTTTCGCGCGTTGAATGTCGTATGTCATTCGGAATAAAGTGAGCACTAAAATTTATTTTTTAAAATATCACTAGCCGTTGCTGCCAACAATTCAGCAATAACTCTAGTCGCTTTACTGCTTGTATGGTTGGCAGCGAAATTACGCTATATAGTTCCGTGTATTTTCTTATTTAAATACAACAATACTGCAATAAAAGCAACCGAAATCGAAATTATTGTAGTTTATGTAATTAATATAATTTTTAACAAACTGTATGAATTTATACTGACTGTACAGTTGATCATAGACGCGCAAACATCAATTGACGTGTCCAGAGAGGTTAGGTTAGAAATTTCCCCTTGTTAGCCGTTACGCGCGAAAAGATACGAATTGGCTGAAAATAAAACTTAAGCAGGGCTATTTTTAGTGCTCACTTTATCTCTAACCGCCTATAGTAATCGTACTTGTTCAGTTTCCTGAAAACATGTGAGCATACCGTTAAATATATTATATTATTAATAATTCCGCTAATGTCATCTTTGCATATTACATATAGCTCACGTTTCATCAAATTTTTTGTGGATCACCACGGCATAAAGTAGGCCTAGTAGTTCGATTACAAATTTCGTAGTTGCAAAAATATTCAGGAAAACGCTAAAATGTTTTGTACAATTATTTTTTCGCTAAAATTTGAAAAAAGTACAATAAAATAAACTATTTTTAACATAGTTACAGTGATATCAATGACTTCGCGTGACCATAAACGTCTGTGAAAAAGTGGAAGGAATCTAAAAACATCATTTTTCCTGTTAAAGCCATTTCGCCTTATCTGTTCGAAGGAAAAGATAGGTGATTTTGGCTCAAATGTGAATGTTCCCTTCTTCCATTTGACTGCCGGCCACTTTATTTTCTCGGAAGAAGGGAAGTGGTTATTGATTTCATGGGCTGGGTCGGTGGTACGTCATCGCCACTTATTTATATCTTACTACGTCTGGTCAATCTAGTCGGTCAATGAAACCACAAATATATTTTTTAAGGAAGACGTTATACTCTCTTATTTCTGCGTAAGAGCAAAAAATTTATCTGAATTTTTTTACGTTTCTTCACGATATTGTGACTTAATTTAAATAATAACGTGATAAAACAAGGGAATAAATTGAAAATCAATTTATGCCGACGTTTCTTGCTGAACACAATCATGAGAATTTCACTTGTCGTGTCATACATACATATTTAAAACAACTATATTAAAATATGAATAGGGCCTATATGTTTGGCTTAATTGTTCTTCAAGTCATAGTAACTCGCATACTGGATAAATTTCCTTGACATAGGCCGTTCACGTTAAGGGGTAAGGAAAGGTACGATGTGGAGCGGACGACTGTAATACTCATTCGCCAATAAAATCTGAACTACTCATTAAAATTCGATGAGATTTATTTTGCCGAGTAGATATTTTATCAGTGGACGTTTATTTATGTAGCACTATGCGGTAGTTAGCTTTACTTTCGAGTAAAAAATTAAAAACGGTTTTCAAAAAAATAAGGTCTTGAAACCACAAATTGTATAAAAATGGAAAACTATCATTTTTATAATTTGAAGTATGATAATATCTAAGGCTCTTTACTAGCCGAATTTCAATAATACTTGTGTTTATAATGAAAATAATTTTAACATTCGTAAACCTCTCGAGCAGAGATATAAATCCAAAATATTGCGGTCACAAGTCCGCAATTGTTTTCCTTCCGTAGTTGTATGTGTGAATAACTTCCAAATTAAACACATATATGCTTTCTATAGGTGATTCGGAATAAAGTGAGCACTCAAAAAAGCCCTGATTAATTTCTATTTTCTGCCAGTTTATATCTTTCCGCTACATGTAAACATCAACATTGCCATGTGTTTTTATTTACATAGGCTTCTACAATGTTTACATTTACGTTACACTGCTCCGATAAATTTTAGCTACAATATGTACTCATTAAATGCACGTGTGTTAAATATGTGCTATACTCAGTAATAATCTTAGTTATAAATACCTGCGAGTTAACGTCTTATAACACTGGTTTCTCTGCGTCTACTCTAACGGCGCTGTTACCCTTACGAATCTCGTAAATGCATGCACAGTATATTCGAACTTTTAAATTAAAACCGCCACTAAAAACACACGCGACACACGCAACTCAAGAATTCAAGTTCCGTTCAGCATACTGTCATGAACGACGACGCACGTAAAGAGAAACAATATTTTCTTAATGCGTGAAACAGGGGAAAAAATGCTGTTTCTATTCCCAGATACTCAGGCTGGCGATCATAAAACAAAACAACTTACATTACTATTAACTTCACATAATTTATCAATGATATTCATGAACAGTCACTTCTAATACTTTATGTGTGTTTATCAGAAACCGATATTCATTACATAACGGACAAACAAACTGAATGACGCAATTCGCTTCCAAGCGGCGAAAACCTAACTCTGGTGCC
>PNEQ01077841.1:0-43087 GCA_003012365.1 Medauroidea extradentata
AGTTCGACTGAAAGGTTCGGTCTCTGAGCGAACACTGACAGCCAACATTTTGTTCCCGCCGTTTCCCCCACCACGCCGGTCAGAATGTTCGAGGAGGCGTCTCCACCAAACCAACACGGAACAATGTTCGGCGAACATCGCGTTTTGACAGCGAACACTGTTCGCCGAGCATGTTCGGCTGGTGGAGACGCGGCTTAAGGGAACAATTTTCAGGAAATTTAATGCAAAATAGAGGAATAGTTCATGATTGCCCATTTGTTCTCCACTATCTTGTTCCGTATGAGGTTTAGTTTCCTTTTCATTTAAGTGATTTTTCTCTGCATATTCTTTTACCTTTTAAGACGAGTAAGATATACACGTGCCATAACTAATTTTGTTTAAACTGACAGAGACTGCAAAGTCGCAACTCGGTTATTTCGAAAGGTGTAATGGGGGACGAAAAAATAAAACCTTTCCGTTACGAGTCCAGATTCACAGTATTACCCATTTCCTCGATAATTTTCCTTACGAGCTAATTTTAATCTTGGCCTTCATTCCTTTGACCTGCAAACTCTATTACAATGAGTGTGTGCCCCAACTAATATTAGTGTATGTGAACAGTTTTACTTTTTATGAATATACCACAAACTTTGGAAAATATATCTGCTTCTATATTTAAATTTGAGAGTTAGGAGAATTTCTTAATTCGTATCGTTATAGACACAATAACTACTGTCGGTGACTTTGCTCGGGTAGTTTTCAGTTTAATGCGATAATTTTTTTGGGTATCCCATTCTTCCCCTCTGTCCCGTTCTGCGACCCCTCTCCAATCCCCGATATTTAGTTGTTTCCGTCATATATCTTCACGGGCACACGTACAACAACTCACCCAAGTTTCATTGTAAACAGATAAATGGTACAGGAACCAACTTTTTATCTAAGTTTATAGCAGATACTCCTTACAACTCCAAAGAGTTAAGGAATTGTACAGAATATGAGGTGCTTTGCTCTAGCAACAATGACAGCTGTACACCATTCCCGTTAGCAACCAAGATACAGTAATTGAAACGACATACAACCTACTTATTTGCAACTAAGCTACAGTTCATGAAATTCCTTTCGCCATTATCTTTCCCCATACATATTCACTATAAAAAATAGCTTATGTTCTCCATGTCCCAGGCATTTATAGAATTAGTGTACATAATATATATATATACACATGTATATATTTCTTTCTTTTTTATTCTGAGAAGATCACGTCACTAATTTGCTGCCTACCCGACCTTGGTTAAATAGATGTTGCTACACGCTTACCTTAGTTGCAGACTCGACGAACTTTCTTGTGCTGCTGCTGTTCTACACACGCATGAATAAATACGCTGTGTTTCCTCAACTACGGCTGAGCTGCCAAAATTGCCTTAAATTGAGTATGGCAATTTAACTGAACTATCACTCCGATCCGCACGACTGTTTGCTGTTGTGGTTTTCGAACGAGTAAGCAGAAGGAAGACTGTGTTCCTCCGACCTACGTCAGCTGGGACGTCGTTCAATCGTGATTGGGCCTTGGACGTCACGTGGGCTGTCTCTCGCCTATAACGTTCCCACTTTATATTTACACTCGGTTGGCAATACTGCTTTGAAGATAGCGCCACCATCGTATAGAGGGTGTTTGGTGCGCCGAAATTTACGTCATGCTTTCACGGATTGGACGGAAAATTGTGAGGGTAGAAGAAGATTTCTGACTATAAATAAGCGTCCCCAGGAACCGCAAAGACACTCGGACAACCAGACTCTTGGAGATGCGGATTCCTGGGACGTCGCTATGCCATTTTCAGGATCAGTTAAGTTAAAACTTAAAATTGAAAGATTGATATGTAGTAGGCCTATTGTAACATTGTTCTGCATATGGTAGATGTATTATTGAAACTCTTTTTGAAATTATTGCTGGTACATGTATGGTTTTGGTAGCAAAAACGTATTTTTGTAGTAATATTCATGGCATTGGAATTCAAGTCAGAAATTTGTGGCTAACCTCAGTATTGTATAGAGAGTCGAAATTCCATTAGACTTATCCAAACGGGAGTCTGTCTTAATCGCAAGTGGGAACGGTGGGGACAAACTTTCACTTGCCATCCTTGGTGGTGTCCAGATGAAAATGTTTTTTTTTTTCAGGGGTTTCCTCAGGCACCACTAAGGGGCGTTGCAATTCTGAGTGTATTTTTGTACGCAAGCGTTTTTTGATCGAAGGTGGAATTAACGAAGTTCGAAGCTTTGCGACTTTCTAATAGTTTTTTTACTTTCACTATTGCCAAATATTTTTAGCTATTTCAAATATAATATTCGTGTTGGACGATAGGACAATTTTCAAAGCATTTATTATCATATTTAAAAATAAACCATAATCATGGCCAAAGTAGAAACAGAGTCAAACGAGGGTAAAAGAAATCTTCCGACAAGAGAAACAGTTTGCTTCATCCACTGCAGCGAAGGGCTGATATTCAGGACAGGATTTCTTTTAGCGGCGTTGGAAGTCGATGGGCGATCGTCGATCGATTGGGCCGTTCATCCATTCGCGACGCGTACACACACACACACACACACACACACACACACACACACACACACACACACTGGTGCTAGCACACGCGTACACGCACACACGTGTCGCCATTGTGCCGGCGAGACACAGCAGGCTGACGCCCCCTTCTCCCCTCCCTCAGACACGGCCAGCAAACACAATTACGGCGAAATCAAAGGTCCTGCAATGCGGACGGGCCCGACGCGCATTTTAACGAGCCAGCCGTTGGGCGAGGGGGTTGGTTGGTAGGGTAGGGGTGAATCAGGGCGAAAAGGTTTTAGCTGAGGCAGGAGGTTGGGGTTGAGGGAGGCAGGTTGTCCCAGAGGGGACGTTATTCCATTGCCTGTCAGCCGAGTGGCCCACTTTGAGATCCTATACGGGAGGGTGACATTTTAATAAAAGCCGGGCCCGATTAAACCCGCTCGACCGTTTTCGGCCAAGGTTCACGTTTTAGTCCCTAACATAGCATTATCTCGACCGAAGGTAACCTTCTGTGCATAAGAACTTTCTTACTAAAATAGCACAACAATGCTGTGCTGTTCTAAATAATTTCAGACATAAACCTTACGTAATCTTCTCGACTCTGCGATATTTAACAAAAAATATAATTTTTTTATTATTATTGAGTTGGACCATCTAAACAAAAACCCTAATACGATAAAATTGATAGCTTGTTGCAGTATATTCTGGAAGCTTTATTTTCTGGTCTTCTTCGGATCTATCATCAATTAAAATATTTTATTATGATTAGAGATAATGCCCGCCACGTCGTTAGCGTGATAATAAATTTAATCAATGTACGAATCTTGCTAACTTTCAGGCTGAGTACTCCTAATTATCATAAGTAATTCGTACAAATATGTAATTCTATTTCTAATACAATGTCAGAGATCGAGTTTTCCCACTAAATGAAAAAAAAAAAAATTATTTGGTAAAATATGTTTCGCGCTAAACATTTTATATTCGTACTAATCCTAATTCTAATAACAAATTACGGTAAAATATAATGAGTTCTTTTAACGATTGTTAGCAAATTCTAAACGACGCAAAATGTTATGATTTGTTAATGACTGTTTTAGAAACAAATTTCACTAAACTTTTTGAGTACCCCGTTTTCCCACCACTCCAGTGTATATATTATTTACTTATATATAATGTTACATGACTAGCCTAGAATCTGCAATTAGAATCTTATGTTTTTTTGTTTTGTTGTAGTTGCGGGACCTCAGAGCAATAAATAAACAAACCTTTTTTAACTCATGATCTGTTCTTGTTTGTGATATACCTAGCTCGAGATATTCCATCCGCTGATAATTATTTATGATCGTTCTATGTCTTCTCTTGGTGAAGTCGTACTAATCTTCACGAGATTTTCACTTGACAGTGGGTACGTTTATTGCACTATTCCACATCCAGCTATACTGGGTGAGTTACGATAAAGTGTGCTAATTTTCAGTTCATGACGACTTATGAAAAAGTGTGTCTAAACTGTGTTTTTAGTTTGTCCGTAAAGTGAATATTGTTCTACTTATGTACTCATGAAAATTAACTTCTAAATTAGCTTTTTTAATTTAATAAAGTAACTGCTCAGTTTTTCATTGTTTTGACACTACAGTTCACAGATTGACGTCACGCAGTAGTTCACTTTATATTAGAATACATTAAAATATGTTCTCAATTTTCAGCGAAGTTGTACAGCACCTATAATTCTCTTCACTGACAAATTATTGACTTACGATTTCTTTTCATTACATATCAACACGCGAAATTATCATATACTATCCAGACTTGACCTACACACACAAATACACACACATATATGTGTATATATATATAAAACATGTACAATTTTTTTAATTAGAAGATAATACTATGGGCCGTGAGATAAAATTTATAAATGAAATTATGTTAAAATGCTTAAATGCCATGCGGTAGATAAATGACCATAGCGTGGTTAGATTTGGTTAGTAAACCAATTTCTAGAACCATATTGTTTACACAGGAGTGTATGAAATTGGAAGGAAATGAAAATAGGCAACCATACCGTCAACTTCTCGAAGAACATCACACAACGTCGTAGTCGGACATTTGAGTAGTGCACGTTTTCAAGGTGCTTCTGTAATTATCCCGGAATATGGCGGGATCTTCCCAAAACTTTTATTGGTTATACTGAAGAAGTCCAGTTGATATTTCGTCGTTGAATAGAACTTTTGAGGTCATTTAGAGTTTGGTACCTTTTAAAAATCTTGTTCAACGTGTTTTTACTATTTACTGTGTTTGTGTTCTGTCATCCTGTCTTTTAGGGTGTATTCTACCTCTAAAATTCATGAGTATGCAATCTAAGAGTTTTGTGAACATGTTTATTGACATTACATGATCATGAGGTGACATTACATACCACCGATAATTGTAACATGTATTTATTTAACTACGTAATATATACCTACTGTAGGCTGTAACACGGGAACGTCAAGCGGAACAAGTTGTGGTAAATCGCTAAGAGCTAAAAATTTCGAATTATGCAGGAATTTACCAAGTTTTCGTTTAGTTATTTGACTTATGTCAATAGGACGTAAACATATTTTTAAAATTTATATTAATTTAGTGGTGGATTTACATAGGTGATTAGGATGAGAAACAGTATTTGAATTTAGTTATCACTACCCTTTATATCGGAATCAGTGGAATCTCTGATACCTAATGGTTCATCGAAGATTCTGGGTGCAGTAGTTTCAACATGTTAAATCAGTGTACAACAGCTCGTAATAAGTGAATTAACATATGTTTCTGATTTGGAATGCGTTCATTCCAAAAACGTGAGTTATTTATAAAGAAATCTGTGACAAACAGGCGGTATTGAATCAATATTTACATTTTCCGATCTTTATGGCATATAATATATCTTTCATAACAAATCCTTCAGTACAGTCTACAAAACATATTTGTCTGGGTTTGGCTTGTATTCAGTTTGAAAGCCATTAAATATAACATTCAACAAAATTTACCTGATGTATCGGACAGATACAGAACAGGAAATGCCTTATGTATACCCTTATGAAAGCTTACAGTTCTTGAACTCGGGTAAATATATTCACATTTTACTGCATTGTTATAATAAACGTTATCTTCAGAAGAAAACTGATGGGTTGGACATCTTAGCAATGCGCTAAAACCTGGAAATAGTATATTATTCAGATCAGTTAAAAATACTAGGTTGTATAGGATTTCTCCCAAAATATTTAACTGTAAGCAGTGTTTTCCACTTCCGCGCAGGTACTGGAATACACTTTTAAAAAGTTGTTGTCGAAGAGCATTTCAGAACAGCGAACAGCAAATGCTTTAATAAATACGTTAATATCTTTGTACAACACTGTTAGGTCAATCATGTTGTCTGTATTAATTGCCAGGGACAATCAACCCTTGTAAAATTAACAAGCAATGAATCCATAAAGACCTTAAATGTACTTGGAACAGTTTCTAGTCTTGAATTGTTTTACGTTTCGCCCTTCATTTAGTGCAACGAATTTTCCTTGAACTCTCGGCATGGTGAAATGGCAACTATTCGAAGTGTATCATCCCCATTAAAAGTTAGCAGATTACATTCGAGTTCTATCTTCCCTGCTGGGTTTCAGATTACAGAGCAACATTTCTTGTGCGTGTGGAGAGAAAGGTGCAGCCTCAGCTGAGGATCAGAGGGAGAGCGTGTTTGAGAATCAGTTCACCGAAAATGCCGGCCCCCGGCGTTTAACCACTAAACCCCTGGCAAGGAGGGGTTGAGGTAGTTGCGAGTGGTGTACGGGGGTGAGAAATGGGTTCCCAGTCATGCTAACGCGCTGCCCTCGGGCGCGCCGCGTGGACACAGACCCCATGCCGAGGTTTCATATCTCACAGGCTTGGCGACGGGAGAGCAGGCCGAAGCGAAAAGAGGAAACAAAAAAAAAAAAAAGAGGTCGGTGTAAAAGCAAGCCGAGTGAGAGAAGTTCAAATAAAACAGGAAGACACGGGCGTCCACGAGGAGTGTTTTAATTAAAACCCTCTAAAGCTTAATCCGTCAGCTAGATGCGATAAAGGAAAAAGGGGACAGTGTGAAGAGCAATTTGGCTGAGTTGTGTTGGGAGAAGTGTTTTTGGATATGAAAGTTCTCACTGCATTTTTAAGTCTCAGTGGCCTTAGTTCTGGAGATTTGTCGCCATATGGACGCTCAAGTTTAGAGGGAGTGCAACAAGACTGGGATTACACCTCAATAGATATATTGAAACATACTTAATCATAAAAATTTTGCTATGACTCGTAAAAAATGCACAGTTTAGGACAAATAACGATATTAGATCTATAGACCACTAAGATAAATAACTAGTCATTGAAAATATTAAGATTTCCAAGCCTTTGAAATTTAATTTTATTTTTAATTCGAAATCTGTGATAGATGTCTATAAAATTTTCTTTCCCAAAAGACCGATTTAAGTCCAAAAATTTTGGCCTGTATGTGAAGAATGTGTGCTTGAGAGTCATGTTAAGTAATCGAATATTTGTAAGTAATTATTTAATGTTACTCTGTTACTAAAGCCAAAGCATATCACTGTCGGAAGTAATAAGTTGCAGTCATAACATTAGCCGTACTTGCAATCGCAGGTAAGTATTGTTATTTGAAACAGTTAGTTATCCCGTTGCGTGATGTTTAAACAAAATATTCTGACTATTAAATAACGTTACTTGATTCATAGTAAAAAATTTATTCAGCCAGTAAAATTTGTTGCATTCACTTTTTCGGAGGGTTTTTGTACGCAACAAGTTTTTCTTACTAAATATATTTTTAAGGTTTTTAAATTTTGTAAACAATATATTTTAGCATGCTTTCATACAATATGCAGTATTTTACTCCGCTAATTACCTCATGCCCTTTTCGCAGATACAATTTAGCATTTACATATAAATTCATTGATTGTTATTGTTTTGTACCATTCATGTATCTGGTTATTTTGACTTTCAATTCTATATGTGTTTTTACTACACCTTTATCGTATTTATTTTTATACCAGTGCAAACCAAATATTTCATAATTCAAAAAACTTAAATGTTCAGGGAGTACAAAATATGTAAAGTGTTTGCGCTAACGCGAAAAAAAATTCAAATATTACAAGATCTATGCCTATGTGTTGTATCTAGGCAGTACTTTGCTTACCATTGCATAAATTAAACATTACTTAACTATCACGTAATTCAGCGTTTATGGGTTAAAATGTGAAATGCCTTGCTTGTCCCAGTAAATAGTATCGACTATATGTAACAGCACTTTAAATGAATATCTGAGACGGCCGTTGCGTTAAACAACCATTAATTACAAATTTTTTTACTTTGGCATTTGTGGCTAAATTTCAGGGCTATGACACACCCACAATTCAGCACAATCCAACACACAACTACACACTCACAAACACTGTCGTTATTGACTTCGCTTTCGGCGAAATGTGAGTCAATTTTTTTCATTATATATATATATATATATATATATATATATATATATATATATATACGCTATCAAACATTTTAAAGAAGTGTCCCTTCATGACAATAAATAAGTAGCGAAGCTTACATAATTTTGGTTCCGAAAACCATTTATTTTTTAGTAACGCAGCTATAAGTTAATTCATTAAAAAACACATGAATACCAATTATAAAGTAAGAAATTAATTGTAAATGTTTAGAGATGGTTTTAAGTTATATCTAATAGCCTAAGCTGAGACAGAAGCTCAAAGTTATAGGTATGTGGGCAGGCCGCCATCTTTAATTACATAATCGTGGTCAGTTTGTTTTGCATAGCGGCCATTTTGTCACGTTATATGCCACACATCACGTGCCATAGACTATGTCATATATCATGTGTCATGTCATATGTCATGTCCATCTTGTCGTTTGGTGTCCTCCATCTTGTTTCGGCTGTCACTTGTTGAGTGCGAATTTTTTTTTCTCTCAGGAGGGAATGTTTTCCCTCGAAATTTCCCTTAGTCATCATCTGCTGGAGTGTCGTATTTGTTTACATGGGTGGCTGGTAGGCAGCGATACCATCGGCTATTTACAACATTGGCTGTTAAGTGGCACTGCAGTCAGCATCCGCCGTTGTTCCTGGATGGGTGCCACCATGTTTTTTTCAATGTTTACATCATTGTATGCTAGAGTGCTCTAGTGTCGCTGTTTCGGGTGAATTCGTGTTTTTTTGTATATGAGGGAATGGTCCCTATAATTTTCTTAAACATACGTCTTCACTAAAAAGGCTATCGCTGGAGGTCGGATTCGAACTTGCAATCTTTGTGTTAGCAGACATACACCCTAATCATCTGAGCTACAAGTGCATTGACTGCAGATTTAATTTTAGAAGTATGTATATGGATATAAACAGCTTTTGATGCAGAAACATTTTCATATTAAAATCATATTCCTTTCAATTTTCAACATACCTGTGTAATATTGATTTTATATATAGCCTACTTATTTTAAATAGTATATTCTTAAGACAAAGTTATTTCATAAAATGAAAATTTGTGTGTTAGGTTTTTCGTATAGTCCCTTCTTCAATAATGCTGTACTATGTGCACAGCAAACCATGTGTTAGTCTTATACATTATTTTTTCTTAGAATATATACTGTAATAATGCTGTAGTGCAAGCACATCAAACCATGTGTCTCATGTATAACTTTTTAGAGTACCAACTGTAGTGATGCTATAGTATAGGCACAGCAACCCATGTGTAAGTCTTATGTGTTATTTTTTGTCTTGTTGATTTTATACATTATAATTTTTTAAAAGTCCCATATTCTTAACATCAGCTATGTTTGTTTACAATATCATCTACTAGAGTGTACTAGTGATTTCATGCTTCCATCGTTGGCAGGTAGGCAGCACTGGTGTCGCATTTTTCTTGGTCGTTTTCTAGGCTACAGTCACAAGCCGTCGTGTCTGTTTACATCGTTGGCTGCCAGAATGCACAAGTGTAGATTACGTCATTAAGGGCGAAGAAGCACTTGTTTGTGTACGAGAGAATGGACCTTACGATTTCATTCTTTTTAAGTGAGTTAAAAAGTTTTGTTTGCAGGATGTTGGTTCCGAACTTGCATCCTTTGTGTCACAGGTTAAGACATGCGCACTTGCCGTACCCTCTACAATTTACAAAAAAAATAATTCAACTAACGAGACTAACCCCCAACCCAGCAATTGTCACTTTCGACCACCGATCATCATATCCCCAAAGATATTTACTTTCAGTGAAAAAAAAAAATTAATTTATATATATATATATATATATATATATATATATATATATATATATATATATATACAATTAGTAGATGCAACGTTACACTAATATGGCCCAAATCCCACAGTTCAAAACAGATGTAGAGCAACCTGTAGAAATTGAAAAAAAGATCAATGGAACTCTTGATGAAGACATCATTGAGTTCTTACATTATTATGGAACTTGAGCAGAAATTAACGACTTGGCATATGAAACGAAAATTAAGAGACTATGGTTATTCCTCGAAGGACCCGGGATAGATGTATTTGAGAATTTGCTAATTTCAACACAACTACAAGATATCACTTGGCAATGTATCCTACAGAAGTTCACTAAAATTTTTGGAACTGACAATAATACTTATTTTTAAAATACAAACTACAGTTGTATACGAAGTGTTAAGAACCACAGGGTTCCCCTCGTTTACATTTACAGGAAATTTTTGTGAGGAAATTAAGGTAAAACGAAACATGCCTGAAGAGGTCTCGGCATACATCATGTTGACAAACTTATTATACTGAAAAATTACACACTGGACGATATGAAGAAAAATCTTCAGGATTCAGTAAATATGAACACAACAGGGACAAGAGATAATTATTTAGGTGTACATAGACAGATAACATATTTAAAAGAGGAAATAAATAGACCTTCATTTCAAAATTATTTCAGATCCTCACAAACTCACCAAGATACAAGTAATTCATTTTCTATTTAGAACCAAAATTTAAGTCACCCATTCCAAAATACAACATTGAAAACACTGAGATCACAATAACCACAAAATTTTTCAAGGAATTATTTCATACAAACATGTGTTCCATCCTCACAAATGCCAGGTCAAAGAAACTTTCACAGACATAACTCAGAAACTATACTAATGCAACCCTCACTTCAGATTCCACCCCTCCCTTGCACACAACAAACGTCGCCATATATTCACTCAACCCCACAAACACACTTATGTAGCCTTTTCCACCACAACAAACACATTAGAGAAAAAACTTATTTCATAGATGCAAACTCATTCAGCGATCCACGAGGGGGAAAACAATTCATTACCAACATGTGCACAAGTAGCTGGGTAACATTGTAGTCCTAATTCTAACTCTTAATCGCTGTTACCAATGCAAGTAAGGCCTTTCAAAACACATATTACATATCAATACTGGCCTAGGAAGGTACAAAAAATACATCTTAAAATAGTAAGAATTCACTTCAGTAACTTTATTCCGAAAATAAGCAGGACACCTCGAAAACTAACTTGCAAAACCTACTGAAAATAAATTTATTTCAATAATTTCAGAAATCAGAACCTGGTAAAACAAAAGACCGCGGCATTTCCTGTACATTTAATAAAACATCAGGAAGTGAAAAAAATAACATAGATAGGAGAACAAGATTGTAACCGGGCATATTGTTAAAAAAAACATTACCAAAAATATTATTCAGTGGATAAAGAGCCATCTAGTAAAGAAACCACACCGAAAAGACACACTCCGAACACTCATCAAACAGGATAAAAATTCTGATCTAAATCTGAGTTTGCAAATACTTATACCCTTTGCTTTTATGTAAATTACCACACAGATATGTATCCATTATTTCAAAACCGGAACATACATTAGCAAATGAATTTTTCATCAAGGTTTAAGAATTTTAAAGAAAATTATACAGTTAAAAAAACACACGTGAAAGTTATGACAGAAACTAACAAAAAACCAATCACGAACAGTGCTACAGAAAATACAAAAAAAAAATATATATATATATATACATGATGCGCAAAAAGAAAAACAGTCACACAAATTAGATGCTAAAATTACAGCTGTACAAATTAAGACCATCACTAAAGAGATTTTAACAACATCAAAAACTCTTATACACATATAAAAAAGGCATATTTGGCTTTAATAGATACAATATGTTCAAAATCATGTGCAGCAGAAACTAGGATTGGGGTCACAAACTCAAGACGATAACTCAATCTCTAGAATTAATGGCAGCAACTGAACAATTACCAACACCACAATATTATCGTACCCTAACATTGCACAATTAAGGACACACATACAAACACAGTTTTCTATACGTGCATAGCTACATTGTGATATAACCATGATAAAGTTATCACTGTTTCCCTGGTAAAGCACACATAGAACACATTTATTTCTTGCAAAATGCATACAGAAAATGGAAAATCTAGAACCAGACAAACAGGAACTACCATTTTACGAACAAGAAAAACTAAGTCAGAGCACAGTAATAAAAAATTCAAACACCATTCCGCACATAAAATTAGAGACTTAACTGAGACAAACAATTACGACATGAAAATTAAACTATCAGCTGACAATCCCATTCGTTGAAAACAATATCGTTTAGCATCAGCATAACACAGTTATTAAAACCATTATTCAATATATGTATAGTAGTACCGAAAAACGATGGTTCCGTAAGATTTATTTATGATTTTCTCCAATTAAATAATTATACAGGGAACCAAAATTACCTATTGCAACGCACAGAAGACAGATTATTAAATACAACCATAATTAAATAATAAGCTTAGATTGGTTTCCCAGATATTATGCAGTTTCAATTAGACAAGAGGACAGGCACAATTTATCCTTTACAGTATATCAGCTAGGTTTATTTCAATACTGTCGCCTACCAATGGGACTGAAAGTAAGACTGAAAATTTTCTAAGAGTTTGTAGACACACTACTAGGTGATTTAAGGTGTGAGTTGGTTGTTTGTTATGCTGAATACATTTTTGTACTAGAAAATTATTTAAAGCAACATACAAAAAATTTAGAAAAACTTCTAGAAAGATTGAGACAATTCGTAGATAAACTAAACTGAAAAAAAAAAAAAGTTTCGCATTTCGACAATTAACTACTTTAGGCCACAAACTTACTCCACTTGGTTTACTCCCAGATCCTGAAAAAACGAGAGCTATTTCCAATGTGGTATCACCAGTAAATATGAAACAATTACGTTCCTTTCTAGGAATTATATTGTATCAAAGCAAGTTTATAAAAAATTAGTCTGAAATATTACAACCTTTAATAGAACTTACCAAGTCTAAAACAAAATTTCACTTGGGTGTGGCCCAAGAATCTGCATTTTTATAGTTGCAAATATAAATTACTTTAGCCCTAATATTATCGCACTGTGAATATGACAAAAAAATTATCCTAGTTTGCAGCGCATCAAATTCGGATGTATCTGAATCAGGGACATACTATGTAATAATATATTGTTATAAAACGCTGGGACAACATAAGAGAACTGGTCAGTTACTGAGCGTGAAATGGGCACGATATAATATGTCTGTACACATTTTATACAATATATTTATGGCAGACACTTCACGATTCAAACAGATCACACTTACCTACTGTATTTATATTCTATGTTTGAACACAACATGTGTGTACAAAAATTTACTTCTGTATTTATTGATTTTTCATTAGATACAAATATCATTCAAAAAATGCAATTTGATTGTGGATTTTCTTTCCAGAATACCAGAACAAAATAATGAGATCACCTACACACAAATTATGAATAACAAAATTACAATCTATAAAAAATTGAATACACTAAAGCCAGCTTACATGAGGCATTAACGATACTAATATTTTATAATGTAGACAAAGCTGAAGAAATTATCTCAACTGCAAATAAATATATACAAAATAATAAGGAAAATAATGAACAGTTATGTTACCCTGAACCGACAATTCTATACAAGCTAAACCATAGACATCCACCCAGAAAATTATCAGACCACATAATTTGTACGCTATATCAGCCTATAGAATAAACATTGAAGTACTATTCTCACACTCAGATACAAAGAACAGGTATTTACAGTAGAAAATCCTCGATTGCTCTGCAGGCCTATTCTTTTCTAAAAGAAAATTTTACTGACCTTATTCCGATATTAATTGATAATGTCAAACAGCAGAATACAGACAGGCCTATAGAAAATGTAGTGGATGTGTTTCTTCTTCAACTTTCACCTTCAAACACAGCGCCATTTCAAGGAGAACTTGATCACGACCCATTAAAATCACAAATAAATAAGATCTCACAGACCCGGTTAATGCAACACAATCAACACGTCACTCAGCACATAGATATGGAATAACAGCAAATGTAGAACTATATACAAAGTTCAAACACCTTCTGGAGAATGCCACCTTATAGTTGTACCGAAACACTACATAGGAGAAATGATAATGGCTCACCATGATGCATAACTTGGTAACAGACATTTTGGGGTTTTTAAAACTGTGGATATAACAAAAGAAGTCTATATTGCCTACAGTTAATTAGGATGTAAAAGTTTAGACAAAACATGCGAAAAGTGTCAGAAATCTATACGATTCTATGAGCAACCTCAAGGGATATTATTATCGATTTAACCCCCACTAATTTTTAGTATGTGGTCCACTGATGCTAAAAAAACCCTTTGACAGCGACGGATTTGGGAAATATGTTTTAGTAATGACAGAGCATGCCACTCGATATGTTGTCGCGACTGCAGTACATTCTATAGATTCCGGCACGTGTACAGAATTAATGAAAACTGTTAAAATGTGTTTTGGACACCCAAAACTGAGTATATCAGACCGAGAAACATCATTTAAAATTCCCTGATTTCAAACAATTACATAGCCTCAAAATACAAATATTATGCACTACTGCCTACAATCCATAGAAAATAGATTCACCGAATCAGTCAAAAAAATAGGTGAGCATTTGACAATGTACTATGCAACTCCGATTCATGTAACTGGGACAAGTATTTACAGTTTTTTAGCTATAATACTGCCATAAATATGTCAACAAGATTTATACAGATTTACTCAATCAATAGGGCGATTTCAACCCAACCATCATAGGTTATTCTTAATAAACCACATATTAGAAAACCCGGCTGGTAACAAACACCAACTAAAGCATGCCAAACGGCCAATCTTAACATCTTGAAAAGTCAATTGAGACAACACAAATACTTTGATTAAAATACCAGCCCAATACTTTTGAAGAAGGACAATGGGTATGGCTCAGGAATCGTACCTAGTAGAAAAAATGGATTATCATTTAAATACATAGGTCGTTATAAAATTTTTAAATCTCTGTCTTCTAACACTATTTCTCTACAACTATGCCACAAAGGTAAAACTGTTATCGACATAGTTAATACATGGTATTTAAAAACAGCATTTATGCAATGTAAACAAAAAAGAGACAAAAAACTGACCGAAATATTTCTTCTGCATAATTTCAAAATAACCCTTGTACTTCTAAACGCATGGTTTCAAGGAATCAAAAGTACCTACTTCGCATGGCCCTCGGATATCCGCCCCATACCCACTTCGTGATATCAGTCAGATTTTAAGAGAACTGCTTGCTGATGCCCGGGCGGGAATCTGGACGGTTCTATCCTGATAAAATCACGCACAGCTTCAAATGTGGCCGTCCATCCAGCAAGAGGGACGAACCGGAAATGGCTCGGGAGAGAGCTCCTGCATAATGCATAATATATGTCGTCCGAAGCCTTTTGTGAGCCGTCCAGGGAACATAAGTCCCTAAGCTCTGAATTTCATTCCCTGTGCACTCTTCTAGCCGGCCTAGTAGGTTGGCTCAGTCGAGCTGACGTACGTCAGTCGGCTTTTTGCAGTCGCAGACCTGCTACATTCGCTTCGGCGCATGCTCTTACTAGTGTGAGTAAACTCCAACTTGAACGAAACTTCGATTCATAATTAATTTAATTATAGCACGTGTCTTAATGATGAAATGAGAGTTATACTCTAAAAATACTTTCGTTACCTCAGCAATACTTTGTATAAATTTGAACTATACTGCAAAGTAACATTGTCGCAAATGTATTAAGCTTGCGGTTGATAAATCATTCCATACAGCAAACCAAATGTGGAAAAGTCATGTTTAATGTCACTATTTTTTCTTTGAAGATAATGTCAATGTCTTTGTAGAAAAGATAATAGGTTTTGCGGTAACGTACTAGTGTTAAAAGTACCACATCTATTTACACCATATTGATTAAAAATAATCTTAAAAACAACACACTTTTGTTACCCTTAACTTTTACAAGAAAATTTTCTTTGTAGCAAAGTTACTTTGTAGTCGTTCGTACCCAAACAAACGTTTTGTTATGACAAAGAAAGTGTTTTCGGAGATAATTAATTTTAAAGAAATTAAATTTCTACAGTGTGCCAAGGGAATTTCGCAGACATTATAAAATATTCAAGAAAAAATTGCTCTATAAAATATAATATGAAATAACTACTAACAACAAACAATACCATACTTTATGAAGTGTGGAAGCGAATCGTTTGATAACGTGACGCGTTTCTCTTGTGTACACAGCGATATCTTATACATAAATTTAAACGTCAGAAATAGTTATCGACCAATTTTTCCGGGTTAAAAAAAGTAATGTAAAAATAATCACTCGCATATGTGGAAATAATTATTATCTCTGGAAAACGTTTAAGAAACTTAGGGGAAGAGTGGAAAAAGTGGCCACCTCTAAGGAGTTTTATTTATTTCTGTTATGAGTTATATTAGTTTAGATTGTTGTTTATTATGTACTTGAAATATCAGTTATAAACAACGAGGCTTACAGTGCAAATATAATTTTGATTTTTTTACTTTTGTCAAATAAAATACAAAATATTAACTGCCTGCAAAGTGGCAAACGGTTGCCACTCCACGAAACCCAAAAAAATAACTTCACGCTAGAGACTTTTGCAAGATGGAAATGTATTTCCTGTATTTAGTATCTTAGAATTATTAGATACGAAAATGTAAGTAACAACCAAACACTGCTATTTAAAGTAAAAATATGACAGTATGGTAAAAATTGTTATAAATTAGTTACTGTGAGTGTTGGAACATCTTTGTTGTTTAACTGTGGTCAAAATAAATGAACTTTACTATAATAACTGTGATAAATTCCAATCAACCGTGGTGCTATGCTTTGCATACAAACTGGTAAATCAGTTAACTATTGCTTTATCATTGAAGATGCATGTTCAGATTCTATATTAATGTTATGTGATTTTAAGACATGTACGACACAAGTTAGGCATAGTAAATTGTTATAACCTTGAATGAAGTCTAGTTTACACAAACGGTAACATTGCTAATAACAGGTGTTTTCAAAATAATTACTAACGATGTTGTAAAAAACGCTTGAAAATTGATGAAAACACCATGTGTTCAACATCTTTGCCACAGAACACCTGTGTACGTTTTATATTTAACTTGAAACCTCGAGACCATATCAGCCACTACTACAGAAATCTCAAGTGGCTCGAACTGGAAGAAAGGTGTAGGTTGCCCTCGCAGTTCGTACTTAAGAAGACTCTTACAACCAGAAGTCCTAAATATCTTCTTGACAGATTCCAGTCACTCAGTGTAAATCATAATCACCACACACGTTCCGGCGAAACATTGCTACTCATGGCACCTAAACATAAAACTAAATTTTTCTCCCAATCTCTAACAGTGTCTGGTGCTTGGTTTTGGAATGATTTGCCTAGTGAATCAAAGACATGCTCAAACCTAAGCAGTTTCAAACGCTATTTAAAATCATATTTGTTACTAACTAAATATCTCGTGGAGTAGAGGTGTGGTGCTACTATGTATTTGTACTAGTATTCTTTAGGTATATATTATGTGTTTAGAATTTAAAATTAGTTCAAAATTTAAAGCTTATTAGATATGCAGTTTCTTAACCAGTTTATGAATATACAAATGTATATTACAAGACATAATTTTTCTCTCTTATAAACAATTCATTTATTGTATACTGTAATGCGGTTATACCGATGCACATTAACTCCAGCAAGATAAGACTTTAGCTATGTTGTTATACATGAATATTTAGATAGCGTACACAAAAATTGTAATATTTTTTAAACACCTAATGGCGTATTTATAGTTTCACTACAAATATTTAACTTTGTTTTTTATACTTGCAGTATTCATTTATATGTAAAATCAGTTTAAAATTTAGTGCATCTGGCTAAATCAATGAATAATTTTTGCTATAATAATTTTGTATAAACGTGTTTCTTGTAGTTATAGTTTATTTTTTGTATGTCACATATGTAAGATTTTAATTGTATAAAACGCTTTTAAGTGTAAGAGAAGGCAAAAGCCTTAACTTCGCCACAAACAAAGCCAATAAATAAACATTGTGGTATTAATTTTGTAAATATTTATAACAAATATTAATATCACTTGTCACCAACATTTTTTTGAGAACCTTTGCTAGCAACAAAGTTATGGATTTTATGAACATGTTAGTTACTTTGTTACCAACACTGTTGATAATATATTTTTCTGATACATTCTAGGGCGGTCTACATCAAATGATGTTGGTAACAAATGTTACTAGCTATGTTATCAGCAATGTTGTAGGCATTTTTGCCGTCATAAATACTATTAACTTCCGTTCATCATTCTTACAACTTTGTTAGTAAAACTGGTGTTATCAGCAATGTTAAAAATACATTAACTATCTACATTGCTATAAAATATTTTACCGTAGCTTAGAATTTTTTGATGACAATTTTGCAGCTAAAATTTTGTAAGTAGCTTTGTTACTGTAATTTTTTCGGCGTAAACTGGGCGTGACACACCTACGTTACATCAACGTAGTCAAAAAATAAAAAATCTTTAATAACCGCACTCTGAGTTAACACAGTCGGACAAATTATTTTCACCCTATTAATTGCTTCCTTTCAAAGTTGTTACAGCATCTGCCATTCTGTGGCATCGCCATGCAGTGACTGAAACCATAGGTGTTCACTTCACCCGCACTGGCCACTTTGCAAACCCTACTCTCATTTCTAAACAGTCTAGAAGTGTACAATAATTGTTTTCAGCTTACATTTATTAAATGCCAGATTAATAGAATACGTATGCGTCGAATAAAATTTTCTTGAACTTCAGCATTTGTCACAAATAGTACTGAAAAAATAAATTAAAACGAGCAATGATGTAATCAGAATCACGTGCCAAAGCTAGTGTTTCAGTTTACGCGTGTGTTCAAAACCTATGCCACGTTAATTGTTTTCAAATGTTCGGCCGTATTTTTCCTAGAACGTGATGAAAAGCTTTGAAGTGGTGTCTCACACAGGTTGTTTAATTTTTTTTATTTTTAAATCATGACAATATTTCTATTGTTATTAAAACAGTATTATTATGCGCTTTGATATCGTACATTTGCCTATGGTTTAAGTCATCAGTTTTTATATACACATTATATGATGACATTGAAAATTCTACATTTTATTTATAACTGAAAAAAAAAAACAATTGCTAACTGCGTCGTCAAGGGCCATTACTTTTGGCGTAAATATTTGTTTCATTTTGTCTCAGCGCCGTGTTCGTCCGCAGGTATGCTTCATGGCCAGTAATTGGCTGAATTAAACTGTTAAGCGTCTCATTCTGTGCGGATGCTGAAATTTAAGCCACTACATTACCGGATCGGACAACTTTTCCCTCCATTTTAATCATTCGGTGAGGTGAGAGGGTTTTGCGTCTTTTTAACAAAGAGGTATTAAGGGCCTCGCCTACCACCCGTTTAAAATGCGTTGCAGCGTGTTCATAAATACATTTTTTTGCTAAACTATTCCACATATGCCTATTATGTCAATGTACAAGAAAATACAATTAGAATGATGAATGGAAGGGTAGTTCCAAAACATTATGTCGATTAGAAGAATCATTTCGGAACCCCTCAAAGCGGCTAAAAACGGCTCCTTAAACCTGTTGTAATTGGGAAACTACTGAAAAGATGTGTGTAAAACTACTCTAGGGTCATACAATGGACTTTTATTAAAACTTTCCACCAATAAAAATATGGGGTCACCACTCAAAGTGTTAGTAAGGCGAGTTATCTACGTACCACTGCACGTCGTTTCAATGTCTTGGGGTATAGGCGATACCGCGCCGGATGAGCCGGCCAACATCGCCCTTGGCATCTTGCCTCACTCACACAAACACACAGCAGTAGGCAGGCGCCTTAAGAGCACATTAGGACGAAGTACGGTGAAGAAACAATACAAGAGCCATGCGCGAGCCCGGATTTGATCCCAGAACCACTCGCTCTGTAGACCGGTGCCTAACCGACTACGCTACGAAGGCCAGCTAAAGTCTTCGGTATCGGCTCTATATCGATGGCTTAGAATGAAAACCCTGTAACTACCAAATATAAAATTAGGTAAAATTTGAGTGAAAGAATCTAACGTTGTGACATTATTCTAAGCTCTCATTTTGTGTGCAAGAAATTATAATTGCCTTATTTAAATAATAACATAGAGTAAATTTAAAATTGCAGGTAACTTTTTTTTGGTAACTTTTACAGACAATGTCAGAGTTGGAGTTACAAGGTTTCCATTCTAAACCATCGATATGGTGACCCCGCTGTTGATGGAACTGAAGCTCTTCTACCTACCTGTAGAAAGTAACATTGCTCGCCAGTACAAGCATGTGTTAAGATTGTATGCTAAGTACGTGTATTGGTGATAGGTTAGTTACGCACATGTCATTGTTTTCGAGCCACTTTGCTCACACAAATACGTTTTATCAACGTCGATGTACTAGGACAACGAAACCATCGATGTGCAGAAAATAAACTAGTTATATTATGACTGTAACTATTGATTAATAACTTTGTTTCGTATAATGGGTTTCTCAATGTAACACACCTTGTTAACGACCAGTTTGTTTGTTTATAACTGTGCCGGACAAAATTTTTTCCATTTTCGAATCCCGAACTTTGCGATTAGATTCAATTTCTTCGACGTAATCCATTGCAAAATTGAACGACTGTCAAAGAAAAACTAAACAAATAAAAGAAACTATAAAATAAGCCTTTACCTCTATTAACAGAACCAGTTTTTTTTGCACGGTAGTTAGTCAAGGGTGCCTTCCATGGTAAATTAAAAAATACTCTCATGTCAGTGCTTTACACGTTAAATCAAAATTATCAGATTAATAACGCTACCCTTTAAATTATACACATTGAAAAAGTATTTGTTAATATGATGGCATTACTTGAAACCGTCCGACTCATGCAGCGTTTTAGGATTGCAAACTTGCAGACAATTGACATTGATTACTTTTTAAATAATTTATTAGTGGCAATATATTTTGTGCGTAAATTATAAAATGCCGGTCATTTAACACACTGTTTATTCAACACTCACCAGTGTCTGAATAGGTCAGTACTTCGCTAAAATTACACAATAAGTACGATTTCCAGTAATAAGTTTGGCAATGAGAAGAATGGTTCTATATCGACTCAAAGATTTGGCCTGTGCTGCACGATACTAGCAGAATATTCATCACTGTAAGCATAAGTGCACTCTACAAAATAGTTTGTAAATTTACCAGACGTGCGTATAGGAGCGCTAAGAAAGTAGGTATGGTAGAATAGTTTCCCAGACATCCATGGTAGCACTCCTAAACCTAATTATAAAACAGTCAAATGCATACTAAAGTTACCAGACTTGTATTGTAACATTTGTAAAAGTTTGCAAATTTACAAGACGGAAGTATGGAACTTTCCCATACTGCGTCTGGGATAATAACTTCCTAAACATTTCAGGAAGTTTTTTTACAGTGTTGTGAGCATTCTGGTGGTAAATGGAGAAGACTGCTCACAGCAGACTGAAGCATTGAAGAACTGACGTACAATGTTTTTAATTGAAAATGCTTACTTAAACGGCGCTTGAACAACGATGTACAGCACATATCACTATATTTTTTAAAGAAAAAATTAATAAAAACAGCTCACTCCAGAGTTAGACTGCACATAATTGTTGTGGATGGAAAATGTTAAAAATAATGTATTTAATATTTTTAAATAGTTTTGCATGGTTTGGAAATATATGTAACGCACATATCACAATAACGTTTTATATTTTTTTTATAAATATATGTAATTATTTCAAACCACACTCTTCTCTGCTGAAATAGTTATATTGTACAGAAATTGCATATAATATAAACAGGCTACATAATAACAAAGATACTATAGATATAGGTTAGGTCTTAAAAACGAACTTAATAGTTAACGAAATACAAAACTTTGGTTTATTTAATTCATCTGACAAATTGTTTTCGTATATCTTCATATAATTTAACTGCCTATATTTCACAGTGACAAATTGGTATTTTTTTCTATTTAAAAATTTTCAATGGCCTGTTTCGAGCATCCTAAAAACGGAAGTCAACGGATCAATTTTCCCTCCACATCCACTTCCACGTTGACAGTATAACATAGCATTTTGTCAAATGTTACAGATGAGTATAAATTGCAATTTATTTGTCAATTAACGTAGGTATATACTATTTTATGACCATAGTTACCACGTGCCTGGAAGAATGTAAATTTTAATAGTATATGTATTGAATGTATAAGGTAGGCCTATTGTGTTTTGGAACTTTAATGACTTCTACAGCTTTTATATCAATGCCAGAGATATTTGTTTTGTACCGCGAATTACAACCTGATCTAATCATATAAGTGAACAAACCCGGGTAAGCTACGAGGAAAGTATTTACTGGAAGTTGTGTTGCGACGTTAAAACAAGAGAAGTAGTTTGTTGAAGAACGATTGAGAAAATTTTATGGAAAATAAGAACGTTCCCATCTATGGTGCCGAACAGACATGTAGTCAAGAAGACCCGAGGATTTTTCCTACTCGTCGTCAAAAAGGTCTCATTTTGCTTCTACGACTACTACCAGGAGAAATACATTTGAAATTATCCACGATATCAACGCCGTAGAATGATATTAAAGGAAATTATAGAGAAGAACCTGTGGTTCAGGCCATTCCCTAGTCCACTTCGTGTCCGTTGCTCTCATAGTTCTCCGAGGTCTTCAGTTCTTCGGGTCCACCATTCGATGAACGAAGGGAACGAGAGCTTCATCCGAGGGCGAAGAGGTCGCGATCGTCTTACAAGAACAAAGAGGACGTGGTCGCCATCCAAGGACGTGAAGGACGTGGTCAAATAAATATTGAGGGAGGATCTAGAGACAACTGTCCCGACCTACTACAAGACATCCTTGGTAAGACCAATCCAAAAGTACGCCGTCGTACCAAGTTTAGTTCTTCGTCAAGAGTTGAAAAAAATAATCTAGTAAATTTTCGATAAATTTCCGAAAAATTAGTTGATTATGCAGAAGAGCTTTATAATTCTTTTTATTTCTCAACGGGTGTAATTGACTTCAAAATGAACTAAAACCTAAGATCGACCTTGAGATTTCTTAACCTGAGCTACCAAAGAATTTAAAGAAGTTTATAAGTTGTTCTCGAAACAAGCAGGGTTTTGAAACGTCTAGAAATCAGAAAATTACGAAGGACCCGGGTATGAAAGTTAAGTGAAGGTCAGGTTCGTACCCAAATTAATCACCTTGGTCACGGTAAAAACAAGTCATCTGAAATTCCATACACTAAAATAATTTCTGCTTATTTTTATCTAGTAACCTTACTAGTCTGCAGAATTCATTACTTTTCTGTTGTGTAAATTCTGTTTAAATATATTTCTTATGACTTCTGTAGGCGTTTCGTTTCCATTTGATCAGTAGCTCTAGTAAATGAAATACTGTTTGGTTTTGTGTAATTTGTCTCATTCTTTAATAAAGTTATAAAAAAAGAAGATTTTCAGATAATGTGGGTGTTGGAGTACCCAGTCAGTATATGTTGTGCCTTTGGAGCCTTATGTGGAACACAAGTCAGATTTATATAATCTATCTTGAAATTAAGGTGGCCGTCTGGGCGGAAGTATGTTCCACGTTAGAGGCCTAGCAGTGTGGAAGCTATAAGGACGAGACAGCATGCGCATCACGGCTTCCGCTAGCCTCTAGGTGCAAGTTACTATACTGGCGTCCAGTCTTCCCGCAGACAACGCGCCTGTATGAGACTTAGTGGTAACCCTGTAATTTTATGACGTATTATTAAAGATAAATGTTTATTATACATGCCTATACCATTAATAATAGTCAGTGTCAAGATTTACATAACTAAAACAATACCCAAAAATACCTATTTTCACCATTTGGCTTCAAGAAAATATGCTTCAATGAGAAGTGATAAACTTGAAATGGGTATACACACGTGTACCGTTCTTTAAATGGTATTCCTAAGCCGACATTACTCATAGGCAGTTTTCGAATATTCGGCTAACAGCTGAAGCTCTGCACACAGCTCGGCGGCCTGGGCAGACGGCCACCTTAATGACATTACCTGATATTAAACTGGAGTAGAATATGATCGGATCAAAATCAATAATGTAAGCACATAGCCGTATTTTAACACGTGTTTAGTGTCACTGATGAATACAGAGCTTGATTTCGATTCACTCGTAACAAGTACATTTTCTTTAATGTTTTAAAATTTTGAGTAGTCATGACATTTTATGTTTCAGCCGTATAACCTCTATGAGGTATGTATGCTAAGCCCTGGAGATACAACTTTCAACGCAAACAACACTGCTTTGTTTTCACCTAACTGTATTGCCGGCTGCTAAGCAGGAACAACTTTTCCGATCCGCAGCTAATGTAATAGACTGTTCCATTGTCACGTAGTCCTGCCTTATTTATATTTTTCCACTGACAAATGTTTATTTTCATCTTTATGTTGGCGTGGTACTTACCTTTTACTAAATTTTTGATTGAAAATTTCGCTAAAGCGTAAAAATGAGAAATGAACAGTTTTACAATAATTTCCAAGCTCGGAAATTCAGTTTAGCAGGAAATAAAAATAGCAGGGCGACATAAAAAAACACACTGCCTTTACTACGACATTACAAAATGATAGTATATTATGGTTTGCAGTTTGGGTGGGCTGAAAAAAAATTAGGGGTGGAGGTTTCAGAACTATTGTGATTAGTGATGTCTGCGGTGGGCGGTTAACCGCTCAGAACTAGACCGTATGTCATCAGCCGTGACAAAATGCAGGGTTCTGAGTGCCACCCAACTCCCCCCATCCCCGCAGCACATTTTATTTCGTGATGTATGGCTTACTATGCTCGTTTGTATCCTGGGATTAGGAGTTGTATTTTACCAAGCACAGGCTATATGTAATAACACCAACCTCCCGTCATTATCCCCTTTCTGCGGGTTACACGCTCTAGGATAAATTGCACGTTCCACTAGCCGTAGTACTTTGGCCTTGTAATTTTTTGAGTTATGGGTGCCGCATACCTGTGAGTTAGACTCAGAAGTGACAGAGATGTAAGGGTGACCTTGCAGCGCGCATCAAATTCCGCATCGCCTAAACAAGTCAAGCGCTGAACTCGCATGCAAGGTTCCAGCCGAACCGTTTTTACTGTGCGGCAGCGAGCGGTTGTCATATAATTGTTTGGTGTAAATTATGTAGCAAATTTCGGTGCACGTCTATATCAGAGTTTCACATTAATTCAATTAGTACATGTTGATATACAACAGTTTGAAAAAACCGTTTAATTATATTGGAGAACTTATATACAGTGTTTTTAATAAACGTGCCGTCCTAACAAGACATTCGAACCTTGTCCAAACTGTGTTTTCTGTTCGTACTTTATAACAATGACCCACGTGGTGTAGTGTAATACTTGCATTTTAGTTATTGCATACGCCATAGATAAACAAACAAATAGCAAAGCCACGCCCTATGAAGGTAAGGTCTCGACACGAAGGAATAAAATGTGACTCCTTTTTGTCGCAGTACTAGTAGTCTTTTAGTGGAAGATTAGTTTTGTTTTGTCTTTTGCTTAGCTAGTTTTCACAGCTTAAAATGTGTAGTTGTTACCGGAATTGCCTGTACTACACAAGAAAAAATTTAAAATCCAGATATTTTATATGCAATTTTGTAATGGAACACATTTTTAACCATAACGTTTAGTTTTTTTAATAATTTACACATAGGCACACATCGCAACGATTCTAAAATTTTGTAGGGAAGGAAAGAATAAATTTTGCTCGAATGCATTTGCTACATTATATTTTTTTTATATCAACGATTCCACACATATGCCAATGAATTTATGGATTCGAAACATGTATCTACAGTACCAGTTTGCCATAGTAACCTCATTTTATATAAATAATTGTAAAAATGGTATAATCGCCAGATGTAAACAAGGCACATCTTCCACTTAATTACTACTAATATTCGGCGATAAAAATAGAGTCACTTTTTGCTGGAGAGCATACGCAGTCTCAAGACCTCTTCCTCTTAGATCGTGAGCAAAGCAAGCATTGAATATTTCAAGCACATAAAATTTGTAACTTTGACATATTTATATATTACGGATCAATAGTTTCGCATAAGCAACGTGTTTATTTACGAACACACTGCGATGCACGTGAAGTCTGTGGTAGTTTTATAGTGAATTTAAAATACTTTATTAAAGTAAGATAATTATAATATCGATGAATCCCTATATTCTTTTGTCATATATATATATATATATATATATATATATATATTAGTTTATGACTACTTATATTTAGTAGCAATAAACCTTATAGTTTGTCGGATTTTTGTACCCAATATCGTTAGTGAAAAAATGCTGAAATCAAGCAGGATAATTTTTATGCTCGAATAGTGTATTATTTTGCAAAACGCATACATTGAATTGTGCAATATACTACTGATTTTAGTCTCAAAATTTTAAAAGCATTCCGTTTAATAATTATGGACTTTATTTTTCATCAATGTTGAATAATTAATCTACCTTGACTGCCCTTAATATTGTTCAGACCTAATCTGCTTAAAACATTTCTCCTGTACCGACAGGAATTTGCAAGATATTATAAAAGGAGAGCACTAGATGAATTTACCGTCACTCACCTAAAATAAAAGTTTGACAGCCAATTAATTCAATAAGAAAACATTTTGAACACTATATATTTTTTAGTTTTAAATTTATCATGTTATGGATATGTGAGTGCAATTGAAAAATATAATGAAAAATAACTTACTACCAAAGTACTACTAAGTAACTGGTCGCGACCGCAAAAGGTAAGCTTATGAAACATTCTATTAATTGCAAATATCGGTAAGTTTATAATTCTACAACCCCAGATATTCTGCACGTTACGCCAGCTTCTACAGACGGGAGCTAGAGTTCATACGTAGCTTGGTTTCAGTAAGTTTTCCAGGAACTGACAGTTCAGTTAGTAGCTAAATGAAGGAAGTGAGTGCTTCAGGTTATGGTTGCTAGTTTTCAGTCTAAAGTCTTTCGATTCTAGCCATATACGTATGTCGTGTGTCGCTACGTCTGATAAAGTATTTCCTAACGTAAACATGGGGTAATCTTCGACGACGGTGAAGATAATATCTGTCTCATTGTAGTAGTCGTAGCATCTGAATAGTCTCAGCAAAACATCTCCAAAACCACGCACGACTACACATCCACGCTGTTTCGCATTCAGAATTACCACCAACAAAAATTTATCTGACGAATAATTTTAACAAGCACTATATGCTCCCAACTCCATGGGATGTGGTGAATTTTCTTTTTGCTCAGACCAGACAACTCACACGCAAGAAATACTCTCCAGTTACAGCATTAGCCTAGCTTTCTAATGCATGTTATATCTATCCTTAACTGTTCACAATTATTTCAACATTGTTTTGAAATTAATTAAAATTTGTTAATATATATCATGAACTCACACTACCTGCAATGTACAAGAAATTAAACAGAATTAGGCCTATACTGCAAGAAGATTTTAAATGTTAGCACGGAGCTCAAATTATACTATCCGTAACTTGTTCGTGTTTATACAATGGTAAGATAAGTAAAATATCAGTGAAGCGCAAGATGGGACTATATTCGCCGTACGGTAGCTTGATACTTTCTTGAAACCCTGCTTCTGGCTTGGACGTTTTTCAGACAAACCGTGTATCCTTCCGCCAAACGTCAACAATAACATTGCCACGTGGGAAATACCATGTGCTGCCACCAGATATTATTATTTTAGGGAATATGTTAAATTGGCATGTCGCCAGTGCAAAAAAAAAAGCATAAGTACATTGTAATTTCAATGACAGACTCAATATTTCAGAATAAAAATGGCCGTTACCCTGGGGTTACTAACTGAAATACTGGCAACAAAAAAAAATGCATAGCAAAATAAAAGGAATCGGAAATTGTGGTGGACATTTGTCAAAACAAATATCTGAGAAAGTTAAAAATTAATTATGAAAAATTTTACAACCAGGTCAGGACTCGTTCTTTAGTGTCACAGGGAAATTAATGTATTTTTAATTGTTCAGTAAGTATTTTGACTGTTAAAATATTAAAGCTTATATGTTGTAAACATTAAAACAAATATGATAGTATGAAAAAGGAAAACATACAGATATATAATGTGTTGTTGAAATGTTACTGAAAATATTTTTCTGTGAATTTCACGCCTACTTAAAAGAAAAGTTCATTTATAAATTCATAATTTATACCACAAACAAAAGTCAAAGAGTCAAAAATGTAGCTAGACGAAGAACGCGCTTGGAAAAATAATGTTAGCGTTAACGACACGAATAATATAATTTGATAAACACGTTAAGTTACACGGATCGCAGACGTTAATTTTCGTTAAATGGAATCGTATGCTAACGTTTAATTTCAAGAAATGTAATAGAATGTATAGTTACATTAAGTGTATGTTACAATAAATGTCGTAGATTTTAGAAGTTATGTAATGCGTATAAACAATCCACAAGAATGTACGCCCATTTGCACGTCGTACACAGCGTGGGTTTTATGTTTACATTAGTTACTTTCTGAAAGCGACGTAAATAATATATTGTATGAATTTGTGAACTAGTGTTTCAGTTGGAGGAAGAAAGAGATAAACGGCCATCATCAGCAGCAAGATGATACAAGCGTATAAAGCTTGTGTATCACTCAGTAAATAAGTGAAACAGAAGCGACTTGACGTAATTTTTAGCAAACTCATTTCCTCTTTGGGTTGTCAGGGTTTCGCAGTTGTTTGATTCTCGTGGCTACTCTGGATTCAAGATAATGTTGTACTATTTTGACAGCAAGTGCAACCAATGTAACGATCCTAAATATTAAGAAAGTCAAAGCCCTTACTTATAGCTACTTATAGCATTGAAGGGTTGTACGAGTTGTAAGAAGACGTAAAATAGCATTGAATGTATTATTGATATAATGTAAATATACAGGCTGATTCTTAATTAAACCATCACTTTTAGGGAGGTGATTCCTGATAACAAAATATGCCGAAAACATATACACGAATTGTAGACTAAAGTGAATACTAAGGGCGGTGCGCAGCCTTAAAATAAGAGGTTTAATAATGCTTTTGTTAATGTAAATATTAAAAACTACTTTTTCGTATAAAGTTTACGACAATGGCGCTGCTAAAAGTGTTGGTTTGCATTTTATAAAATCCTCCCTCTAATGTTGATGAAATTCGTATAAAGGTCATTATAATTGCTCGAATTTTGGTAACTGTATATTGTAATCAAAATTTTTTGATAAATTAGGAAGAAAAAGTTTGAGTCTAAAAAAAAAGTTTGCATTTATGTGGCACTCCTAGGGCATTGGTTCTCGTATAAATTAATTGTGTAGTATTCTCACAAGTTGCTTGATAACGCCTGGCGCTACGCAACCTGTGCAACGTACGCAATGCGGGTTGTCTATTACACGGGCGCAGTGTTTTATGCAAGCTAGGTGCCGCGTTTGATGTGCGGAAGTAGGCAGGCGATAAGAACTAGTCTCCCTCGTGCTTTAAGGCTCGGTTTCAGTCGCCATATTGAATATTATTATTTTTCGCTTTTTTTTTTTTTTTGGAATTTTGAGATGAAAAACGTTAAATATGCTATTATACCTCAAATGCTATTTACATTTCGATACAGTACAGACCTTGCGATTTAGCTGTTAACTTATAATTACGCCGCAATTTGTCGGGCAAATTTGCAAGGTCTGTACTGTAGCGATATGTAAATAGCATTTGAGGTATAATTGCATATTTAACGTTTTTCATCTCAAAATTCCAAAAACGTGAAAAATAATTAAATTCAATATGGCGACTGAAACCGAGTCTTAAGAGCCGTGTTGCCTTTACCTTTATATTCAGTGTGTGAAAACAGCGTGCAGTGTTTCGATCGTCGGCATTTACCTACGGGACATTAAGCGGTGACCTATTTTTTTTTACATATTTATGGAAAGTGCTGATTAAAGTCCAATGTGTGCTTCTCTATTTTATGTTTACGATTAAGGTCGGTATTTTTTACTTGACAACAGCCTGAAAAAGCCATATTTAGACATTTTGAGGTGCCAATGTTTCTAAGCACGATATCTAAAATACCAAAAATTGATAAGCAGTGTTTTAAATGTATTTTTATTTCGTATACAGAGATACAGAACGCACCTTTAGTAGAATAATTAAAAAAACTTACTCCTAATACGCTGCAACGTAGTTCAAGCACAAGCTGTATAGGCATATTAAGGGGGAGTGTTAAACAATTTAATTGTATTTTCATTTTATGATTCATAACATATATTTAAATTGCACTATCAAAATTTTGCTTTTCGACAAAGCAAAGGAAATAGCCTTTATAAACTGCCTGACATTAATAATAGTGTAATCTTTCATTATTATGCCATGCATAATCATTGCAAGATATTTATTGAATGTTAACATGTCATCAATTAAAAATGATTCCGCGTGACAAATTAATGGAAGATTCCATTTCATTTATGTCAATCAGTTTACGAAGAATAAATCTTACGCTTTGTCGAAGAGAAATTTTTCATAGTACAGTTAGAAAAAATGCTATGGCTCAAAACTGAAAATACAATAACATTATCTAATACTCCCCCCTTAAAGCTGGGGAATCGGGTTCTTTGCCAGAAAACCTGCCTGCCGACGGTAACGTTTCCCGCAGACAAAAACTTATCCTAATGCACGGGGACTCGAACCCAGACCGCCGTGGCGGGAGTGAGTGAACATACTATGGCAAACACATAAGAGGGCGTGGTACATAATTCAACGCTAAAAGCATTAAACTGTAACTGTAGGTTCCCTGAAGCCAATTTGCGAAAATTAAACAATAGCAATCCTAGGCAATAGTTTTAGCCAACGTTTTAAACAATATTGTTTCCAGTGTAACGAACTTCTGAGGCACAATCTCTGACGCCGGAACCTCGTGTATTTAACTGCAGCGCAAGCGATCACGCGTAACGAATTAGTAATTGTGGATAAATATTTACTCATAAAGTTGGCAAATACCATTATCTAATATTGTCATTAAGTATTTATTCAATATAGGCTTCGAAAAAAGAGTATGAATCAATTGATGTTTCCAGCGTTTATTTATCTACCACGCGCTGTTAACAGCGAGGTTATAAGATCTAGGTGAGTGACGTCGTGAGAGGTGGGTATTGAGCAGCGCCGACGTAGAGGTGCCGCATATCATGCGCTTCAAATGCGTAGCAGGGTCGCAGCGTGTTCGTAGATGAGTTTAATTTTACGAATCTGTTCCACGTGTACCTATAGTGCCGATGTATATTTCGGGCAATAACGGGATATCATTTCCAAGTCACCATGTCCGTTTAAAATCACTGTCTTTTCAGACCTCTGCACGTCAAAATGTACTCGCGGGATGTATGCAAAACTCTGATAAAAGTGTGCAATGAATTTTGCTATAGGTCGTTCGGGATACAGTGAGCACAAAAAATTTAACCTTTGAATAATATCGCTAGCCATTTCTGCATGCAATTCAACATTAACAATAGCTCCCTCACTGCTTGCATGGCTGGCAGCTATTAACGGAATATAGTCCGTGTATTTTCCTATTTAATTACGGCAATTCTTAAATAAAATCAAGTGAAATCGTTGTACATTTATTTTATATAATTAATTAACTAATTTTATCAAAATATATAAGTTCCTACCGACTGCACGATTTATTTTACACGCGCAAACATAAAGTATCGTGTCCAGAGAGGTTAGACTTGTCCCGCTGATGGCCGTTACGCGCGCAAATATACAAACTGGATTAAAATAGAAATTTGGTAGGGCTTTTTATAGTGCTCACTTTATCCCTAACCGCCTATACAGACTTTGCACCAAGAATGTTTATGGTCACCACTTGAAGTCCCGTACCAAAATTGGTTTGGATGTAAGCTAGCACGTTATTTCTGTGGTTGGCTCGTCGTGGCGATGCGGCCCTTGATACGCCCTTCAAGGTATCCCTTAAAGCTTCGTCGCTTCTGAGCCTCTAACGCGCAGGTAGGCGGCACTCTTTAGACATGAAAGAAACGGCGAGCGCGCTAGAGGACCCTCCGATGAACGACGTCGTTCAGCACGACTGCAAAAATCAGGGCCCACTCTACTAGAACTCTAACCCAAGTCACATTGGTTGTAAGCATGCGTCCTAGTCACTGCGCTAATTGTGACGCAAGCCGAGGTGGCAGGAGAGTGGTATAGTTCCTATAACACGGAATCTATGACTGTACAACTGAAAGAGCTGCGTGCTTAACGATATTCGTCCACTTTTGTGATGTGTCTAGCCTTGCATGTAATACAATCTGTATGTTTAAAAATATTCAGTAAATAGTTTATTAATTGACAACAATGAAAATAGCATACGATAAATATGGCACAACGAAATAAATTTTACAGAATTCCTGAATCTAGCCGTATAGCTCCTGATCACTGTAGGAAAACACATTCTTCTCGGTAAATCATAAATACCGTAAAGTTGGTATAAATGTCAAATACTGGAGGCACTAATGTTAATTACCTTAAAAATAAATACCGTGATAATTGTAGTAATAAAGTAACAAGTAACGCAGAGAGGATTCTAGAAATATTTTAAAATAAAATCTAATCAAGTATGCTGGTACTTTTACTCGCATCCCTTAAGGCCGTGCGTGCTTGTTAGTTTCCACGGTTTTTGCGATAGTAAAAATTTTATACTTAAACGATTGCAGATATCAAAAATATTTCTGACAGTTTTTTTAAATGGTTTTTTACCGTGGTAGCAAAATTTTTCAAAATAAGAATTTATACGGTTTGGACTAAAAAGTCAACTAACCAGAATTTCGTTAGTTACATAATTATCTAAAACCGTAACATTTATTGCGTTGAAAAATCAGCATGGCCTTAAGGAAAAATAAAATTAAATATATAATGTGGATTTGGGGCAATAAATCAAAGACTTGACCTCTGACCGGGATCAAACCCATGCATCTAAACCATCTTCCTTCTCCCAAATGTGACTCAGACGGGCAAAGCACGTTCTGTCCAACGACTCCTACTTTCGTGAGATCGCATTGTTGTAGGGTTTAAGGGGTTTTGAAGGGGTGGTGGGTTTGGAGTCTGCTGATGTGCACGTCTTGTGCGCTATCGTGGAGCCTGCAGCGGTAGACCCATATCCTCACCCTATTCCTTATGTAGTAGTGTGACAGTCTAGCTTGCTCATGAAGGGAGTTGGGGAGGAATATCCTACTCTCCACACACGCCCTGGCCGCTGCAACCCTCTCATCCCGACAAAGCTGTCATCCGACGGGGGAAAAAAGGCCTTCCCTTGCAAACAATGGCCTGTCCGGGTTGATGAAGAGAAATGCCTGTGCGACTGGCCACTGGTTGTGGGAGGGCAAATCAAACATCCCTTCCCCCTCTTTGGTCCATCGACCCCGCACATCTGTAGTCCACCCTCGTGCCGCCGCGGGCAGGCTGGGCTGGCGAAACTCTCGCAGGGAGAGATTTTTCACCCCCGGCGTCGCAGACGTGGCGAACAAAGGAAGAGGTGATGGAGACACCCTCCCCTTACTGCACGTCACAGATACGCCCCGGCCGCGAGGAATTCATCAGTCAAGAAAGATGTCTTCATCCGTTTCCCTTCCACCCTCCTTCCCAACAACTGCTTTTCTAAACGACCAAGCCATCACCCAAGACAATCCGCGAAAGACAAAAGAAGTAGGAACCTTCTTATTATTTGTACTTCTTCCTCGTCAGAAGCGAGCTCCAGAAATGGTAGTGTTCCGTATCCAAGTGTGTCTCTTACAGTGAACGTGTTCGAAAAAAGTATATACCTAATTTAAACTAAAGAACTACTATTCAAACAAATACTGTTTTTTACCTTTTACAGTTGGGTTGCTGTCTCCTACAATCTGCTGGTTTCAACGTCAAAACAAATGTAAATCTGAGAGTATTATAATGAAATAAATAAATGATGATGGCTTTACTTACGATGATACCGGATCGCCTTGGTGTGTACACCTATTAATAAACATTTTATATGCAGCTTTAAAAATAAATTTTTACGATAAATACATTAAGAATGGTCTAGTGACACATAAATATTTATATCGGCGTACATACTTCAGAAGGTTTGTCCGATATATATTTACAAAATAAATTATCTTGATTGAATACGAAAGAAAGTCTTTGTGGGCACACAGTTATTGCATAATTTTACCTACATTCTACCTTAACATGGAGCTTATAAAAATTATCTATAGTTTCCACGTAATTTTTAAAAATTTTTGTATGACAAATGGGATCCCACGACTATTTAGTAAATACAATTGACAGTTGTCATAATTCGAAAGTTCAGTTGGCTGGTGACACAATCTGAATGAATTGTTAATTATTTAAAAGCGTCACAAAGTAGAACGAAAATATGCTGGCAACATGTGGTTTTGCATTTGATTTGCTCTGGAAGAAAAAAAGTTTTCTATTTTTCCACAAATTCAAACACGCCAGGATAATTAATTGCTTAGTCATGCATTTAATTAACCTTAGTTATGGCCATAAATTACATGTGCCTGTCACTTAAGATAAATCATAACACTGTAGACTAGAGTTTGAAATTAGCTTCCTGTTTATTGCTTTCAAAAGTAGAAGTTTAACTATTAAACTCCAATATACAAATTATAATAATATTTAAAGAATTTTAAATTTGATATAACCCAACACATATATGCATTTAGATATGCGAGTTGGACATCCTCTTAGCAATAAACAAAAACGACCGATATGCCGATTTGCTTGTGCTAGGAGGTATGAAACGGTTGTTGTTATAATAAGAGAATATGCCAGAGAGGCGAAGTATATTGTATGAATGGACCACTTATATTTTATGGCGTGTCTGTCAGTTATACCACCGTCATCCTAGGAGCGAATGTATAATTCAGTTTTGGGTGTAGGTCTCCGTATAATTGTGCAGGCATGGATCTGGAGATCAAATTCTAAAAGGAGAAACGTTTGCAGTCTTTACTTCACACCTGAAATTTTGGTTTTCGTATAGACGAGGGGGGGTGTCATAACCCATTGGATTCCTCCCCCTTTTTTAGGATCCTGCCTTGCTGCGTCATCCTTAGTTGTTTATTTATGGTGATTCAGGATATTAGAACTTTTGAAACCCTTGTTACTTTTTTCTTGAGATAATTTGTAGTTTCATTCTCTATTTATGTAAACACAACAAAAGTTTATGTATCGTTATGTACTCAAAAGTTATCGTCTGAAGTCACAATAAATAATATTTTTTAATTATTATTATTATTATTATTATAGACAGGATGATATTCAAAGTACTCATTCTATCACGAATCACCTATAGCAACCTTACTTTTTTCAATGCTATCAGCAGAACCTGTTGTGAAGACCGAATTCTGCTTTCTAGCTTCTCTTATACTATAAACGATGTTCGTACATCTTTTTCATGTATCTTCTTGGCATTCCCACTATGCGTGACACACAAAGCAAGTGATGTGCGTATCAATATATATTTACTGCTCGGAGTGCGAAGAACGTCAGATGCGCACTTGTGCTGTGCGTATGCGTGCGTCATCACACGGAAGTACACGTACTATAATTTGCCTACAGATGTATTAATGCAACATATTTATGTAATAACAAATTTCTTACACAGGATGTGTAAATTTGTATTGATGTCGATTTGTTGCACAAAGTAAACACCTTCAACTTTCTTCTTTTTTGATAAATAATTTACAAGCAAATTGTATATGGTTATTTTCACACTACTTGGTTGCAAACCAATACATTTAACCGAGATTAGTTTCACAGTGTGGCGTAACATTGGTCTACTCAAAATTTCGGGATTTATGTTATTTACTGAAGAAAATTTAAACGCTCTCTAGATGGCTGAATGGAAGCACCCGGATTCAAATATCTATACAGTCACTAAAATAACATAAAAAATAATACTTGGATTGGGTTAAAGAAACACTGTAAAGGAACAGAGAAATCCGGTTCAAAGTACTCTCAGTCTCTAGTAAAATGACAGTGTCCTAAGGTTAGTGTCATAAAATCATGTTAGCACACAGTCTGCTAACCATAGTGTCTGCCCATATTATTCAGACTCGTCACGTATAAGCTTATGTATAACGGAGACGCTTGCTCTGCTGCATGGATTAGGGATGAGGGTTGTTTTCATTCGCCGAAGATTCATGTCTTGATAGTGGCATGCTGTGCTATCTGAAAATTGATGATTATCTCATCAGTCAATTTTCCTGGCACCATCCCAAATGTGCTGACTGGGGCTCCCCTCTTTGAGGTCCTTATTGCTTCGACCGATGTGGTGGTATTACCCTTCTGTTGCCCCAGGGGGTATTATCCAGGAAGAAAAGCGACCCGAGGGGTGAAAGAGACGTGCGTGGGCGGCTTGTCTGAAGGGGTGGATGCAGGAGGGGTTGTTGTACCAGAGAGAATGGGTAGGATGCCGTAGGGGCTGGAAGCCATCCCAGTTATTCATTGCAAGTCTTGTCACGGAAAGGGGATGAGGGGTGTTAGGGTGAAGTAGGTTGTGGGATGGGTTCAAGAGAAGGGGTTGGGATAGTTCGCAGTGTTCTGCAGCTAAATAGAGCAGTCGGCGAGAACGTACAAGCTCGTGCATCAAATGTCCAGTGCTGACCGTTTCCTTTATTGTCCGCGCCTCCGAATGGTTTCTCCCTATCCTGTTTCTCCGAGCTCAGCTACTTTTACCTCTTTTCTCCACCTTAAGTTTCTATCTACACTGTTAACACATTTGTTAACTCACCAAACCGAAGTATTATAACTAAACAATTCGCATTAATAAACAAATTTATGCAACAGAAAAATATGTACAACGTTTAACCCATATGAACATATAATCCAGGAAAATATTGGTATGATCATTACGATGTCTTGCTGAAATATTCTTGATTATCCACAGTAATAAACTCAGATGCATATTTCTTTCGACGTGTTTAGGAATATTCATATGCATTCACTACATCGAAAATGTACTTAATAAAACTACAAATATCATTAAAGAATACCTATTGTTACCATTAAATATTTAATAGTGTCAATGTAACTATCCATCTGGATGTACATTAGGAATATCCAAGGTAAATACTTTCGGGATATCTAATTGCTTTGCTTAGGTAATTTTCCAAGGGTTATGTTAAGTCTAAAAAAAACTTTAAATTATTTTTTAATTGTATTCTCACTGTGTATTAGCCATTCCATTACTGCAACTTATTTATTCCTATGTTTCATAATCTTATGATTTTTAACACATATTAGGCACCTTTCCAGTATCCTGGATGTATCCGTAAGATGCCCGAGATATACTTCTGAAATTCGGGACGTTTACGGAGTACACCTACGATATCATGTTCTCTGTGGTAGGAATATCAGAGGCAGATACTGTTAGCATATTGAGTGGATATATTTGTGGGATTTGGCAAGGGTTAGGTCGCTACAAAATTCATTTTAATAAACTTTTAATGCTATTTATAGCGTACTTTAACAATTATATTGTTATTGTAATATATTCATTCCATTATTACATAATGTCATGAATCTTAACACCATATACCATTACAACACCCTAGGTATGTCCATAGGGCGTCCAGGATGTGTTTCGGACACCCGGCACGTTTATCTTATGATATTCTGTGCTGTGTGGGAATCGTCTGTAACGTAATTTTCTAATGCACTTTTTATTTATAAATTGGGTTTTACAGTTAGATGGTTAAGATAGACATTCAACTAGCGGACATGAGTTGTTTGTAGTAAGCTGAGGTATCATAGACTGACATGTCACTCGCCCTGACTAACTTGTTTGCCGGAAATTGTACCGGTACAGTATTTCGAATGTTGGAATTGAGTGACAGAACAGCCGCATATTTTTGATATGTGGCTTCTTGTGTTTCCCCCCACTTATCATGCGTTTTGCTTGCCTGTTAAATTGACAATGGTTTAAATATCCAGTATTGAGGACTTTGCAGTAGTTCATCTCTTCTCTGCAAACTGGGAGTGAAATGGAACGATTATGCATGTCTTGTTGATTCAGGTTTATAGGTAATGTAATTGACAAATCTCCGTCAGGTATTCCTTACGAAATTACAAAACTAATATCTACGTACCACCTCTCAACTGAACGAAAAGTGAAGGAAACGTGTCTCTGAAACTGAAAGTAGTATTACAATTATCTTGTATTGGTTTTTGCCTCCGTTTCAGATCACTTCACTTGCCTTCTATTTGTGACGATTTGTTGAAAACGGCTGATTAGAGAATGTTTCGATAGAAGGTATATTTTTTAAAGGCGGCAACCTCCGTGTTTTTAATAAATAGTATAATTCAACGGCATTATGCATAAATGAACTAACCCACAAACAGTCGATTTTATGCCAGGTAGAAGAAGGTCCAGAGAACGTAACAGAAAAAAAAGATCTAAATCACAAAATTTTATGAAAAATAAGAGCCAAGAAAAGAACAGTTTATACAAGTTTTAGATGCACACAGTAGACTTTGACTTTGAATATCTCAGGTCCAGTGAGCTTTGGGTTGATTCGTTTTTACTTAAGGCCTCCATTTGCATCGGGAAATTTGAAGATGTTATAAATCTATCAGGCAAAACAGTAGTCATTGATCCCATGCTTGATACCAAATAGTGTGTTACCGTCATGTATCTCAATATTTTTTTTATTTTAACGGCTAGACTTTCCCTTAATTCAAGTCGTACCTAAATATTTCTTCGCATAATTAGGTTGGTAAGAAACTTTCACAATTTTTCGTTGGGATTCACACCTACTTTTTGTAGGCCTACGGCTGTGGGATCTAATACGAATACCATGTGACAGCACGCACCGACAGTTCGCTGGAGTAAGTCTTGTGGCGACATGTTGTAGAAAAGAGGCGACGGAAAACAACGGTTTTAAGAATTAAATTTATATGCCTGTATTCATTTAAGGCCTTTAAAGTATGATGAAGAAGTAGACAGGTGGATGTCATTTTCCGCATTAACTGTATAATAAAACTCCAACAGACCGTTTTTGTAATCATTGCCCCGACAAAATTGAAATTATATGTTTTCTTCAGTAAACTTACATAACAACGGGATAGAATTTTACATAATGTGTCTACTGCCGTTACCAAAATTCACGGCTGTGTAAAATTATATGGCCTGGTAGCTAAGCAGTCGGGTACGTTTGTATTCCCCAACTGCAATTTTTATTCTTAATTAGATAACAAATGCTTGCAACATAAAATAACGTTGCTACGAGAACCTTAAAAAAAGTAATAGTAATCACACGTAGGTTGTTATTCCAAAAGTTTTCTTTGTAATCCTTAACACAGACCATCTAGTTTTTTTATGAAGATTAAAAATGTTAAGAAAAATTAGCTTAGCTTAATCAAATCAGTGTAGGAATAAGGCAATACAAATTTTTCTACCAGAAATTTTTATTTAATCAACCAACCTAATTAACCAGTAAATCTGAATTATTTAATATCGCAATCGGCAAGCTCATTTCTCATTGACGTCAGAGAGCGGACCTGCTAGCCGCATATTCCCAACGTTGTATAGGAACAGGTTCGCCATTTCCTGTGACAGTGTCTGACGGCATGACGTGTCGATCGTGCAGGAATCTATAACAGAGGATTAATATTGTGAAACATAGTGCACCACCGAGAAATATTACAATTTTTTTTCTAAATTCAAATATATAGCATGCAATTGTTCTGTATGTAGGGCAAAGTTATATGGGCAAGTAAACCACATAACAATAGCTTTAATACTTTAATTTATTACTAATGCAAATAATTTATCATTTAATCAATGCATAGAAACATTTTTATAGCTGAACAAAATATCATTATTTACAGGTTTCATGTTAATTATTTACATAATAAATAAATTTGCGATATTTTTTCAATTTAAAGTCGTGATCACCCGTTTATACTGCTTTTGAAATTATACATTTTTTAATTCTTAACCAATGCAGATATCTCCAAAATAGGTTAAGTGTAGATAGTTTTTCCATGTTGTATATTTATTCCAGAAAAAAATACTGTCTCGGCAAATTTATAGATTAAGAAAACATACATCGTAAATACGTAGACAAATCTTCACTGCCTTTTGTCTTTACAAATTAATGAATAATTTAAAACCAGTTAAAGAAACTCTAGACAATGTTGCGATACATGCTTTAGATTATAACAAATGTATAAACGGAAAAGAGTAGAAATAGGTGAGAAAATGGTCTTATAAGAATATGTTTGAAACTACGGACACGCACGAAATTTCAGAGGAGTAAGGAAAGTCAGAGAAATAGCGGTTAAAACAATACAGCGTAATTTTGAGTGCTAGTTAAGAATTTTGAGAATCAAAGAAGGAGCAACATGGAGTGTATGGGGAAAACAGAAGCGCCCCGAGGAAATCCTTCGGTAAAAAATATGGCAACGTGCACCACGATTTCTAAGTGCGAAAATCGAGGGCGAACCCATCGGGAATCAAACTTGTATCACCGTATTGAAAGACGAGCGATCCTCAGCCACACCATCACGACCACGGAAAAGGAGGGAAATGTATTTGAGCTAGTTGAATATTTTCCTGGAAGAATGCTGAATGTACCTTCCAATAATCTAGAACTCATATACAAGAAATTAAAAAACAACCTGTAAGAATTTTTTTAAATAGTATTTCCTCCATGTAAAAAGTATAGGTCTATGAGTACTTTACAAATACCGACACGTAGAGACCTGTAAAATTCAGGTTATTATTTGGTGACACTATAAAATCAATTGCACTGTGTCTAAGTACACACCCTGTAGTTACGTAGGCCGCTGTCATTTACGTGGATTACCGTTTTACAGCAGCTTGGCCACTCTACCGTGATGGTTTAATTATTGGCCAGAAGCATTCTTCGTGGCAGGCCACGACATTCTCGGCGAACGGGTGAGGCCAAACGAGCTTATGGACGTTATGACGCTAGCTGCCAGCATCAGAAGACGTCAATTTTGCACGTCTCAACTGATAAGGTAAGTAGTGTATACATTATACGAACTGATTGGTTACTGTTATACCATCAATGTAACAAAAGGATGTTTTTTCATTTATAAGAAAATAAACTTTTCAATGTTTAGTGAATATCTAAGCAAACTTAAAGTCATAACTTCGGCTGGGCTATAAGAATATAAGAACGTATTCCATGCTTATGCATAGAAAGAACAGTTCTGTAGTGGTTACAAAATATTTTGTCAATTTAGTCCTTACCAAACATTTTTGAGGTGAACACCAAAATTTTGCAGTGACCACAAAACTTTTTATTTGACTGTTTATTTTTTTGTGATCACCAACAAACAATTTATTGAACACTGCAAAATATTTGATGTTCACCACAAAAATATTTGGTAGGGACTTAATTAACAAAGTGTTTTGTAGCCACTACCAAAAAGTTTTTTCTGTGTATTTAAAACCTACCTTGCATACTAGTTACATTTAGAGTCTTGACAACAAGCAGTGACATAGATGGGGCTAAGCAGGCTTTGACTGCCTACTAGTCATCCATAATATATTGTCACAGGGTGGAAGTCACCGACGAAAGTCATGCCCGGCGACTCCCACCATAAATGTGTCACAAGGCTGGGCGTAGTAAAATAAATAAAGTAAAAAAGGATAGCCGGTGTTAACTAGTTAAATATATGTGGAGTGTCGTTGATGATAGTTATGTTATACCTTGTTTGTAGCTAAAGTGTTGAATGTAAAATGGGGGATGAAAGTATATCTGAATTATTAAGCTATGCAAGCCTACGAGGTGGAAAGCAAATAAACATCACTAGTAAATAAAACAAGCATTTGACTGAAACATAACGATAAGCAATAAAGATTAATAATCTCTGTAATTATTATAAAACATCACTGGGGGGTATACATACGGTACGTAGCTCCTTAAGTAAAATAAAAACAAGCAAGCACTTTAAAGATAGAATTTCCACCTTGTAGCCTAGCTACAATCATAAAGTATTAATGTATGGTAGAGCACAACAAACTAAATGAAACAAAATAATAACTGCGCTTGGCAATCTATCTATTGCGAGGGGTACAGAAGATCGAAACATAGACTAACGTCCCAATACGGGTCGCGTCTCCTATCTTGCATCGTGCATGTGCTTGTCACTCATAATCATCTATAAAAGTATTTAAGTCAAGATACATGTTCTGCAACTAGGGGCTATCAATTAATGTTAAAGGGGACTACAGTTCGACTACTTGAAATGAAAGAGTGAATTCAAATAATTGGAGTTTATTACAAAAGATTAAAATAAAATGTTATACAAAAAATATTACATTAATGAAAATAAAATTGTACAATTTGGAAAAAGATTTGTTATTTAAATGTGATGAACTGTGGCCAGATATTACATTAAGAAATTAATCTAAACAGTAAAGTGGTTTCTGGCATTACAAAACAATCCCGAGGTTATTCCATTACTTTGAAAACATTTAATAAAAGTCAATTGCACTGGCCAACAACAAATAACCACGTCAACGTATCCACGACTATTCAACAAATACCGAACACGAAATCTAAAAGGGAAATAATACTAATTTAATAATAAAATAAAAACATGAAAGAATACTTATCATTTTGATGTTCCTGTCCAGCGAAGTCTCATCCATCTCAGGGCTACGAAGTCTTCTTATTCCGAAATAAAATAAACGACTACCCGAAACTAAAATTTATAGTAATAATAAAAAAAACTAACTAAACTGAAACTCCTGCTGTCTGGCACTTAGGCCGTCGTCTCGCCCATCGGGGCATCGCCATGATCGCCTAAGTCCTACGAAAATGAGCAAAAGCGAAGAGCGGAGAAAAAGGTCTAAGAGAGCTAAGAGCTAAGAGAGCTCCAAAACACGGCCGGCAGGTATTTG
>PNEQ01077841.1:43187-75148 GCA_003012365.1 Medauroidea extradentata
TCCTGGAATGGTCAGCAGCGACCATTCCAGATCGGCGCAACGTCTACCCTCTCTGTCCCACAGGGCATTCACTCGTCAGCGACGTTTGACGTCACGGGCGGGGGGACTGTCCGAGAGCGGAACGACAGAAATGTGCTGTAGTGCACTTCTAGCCCGTGCGTCGGCCCTACCAACAGCTGGTAATGTGGGACAGGGGAGCCGGGGAGTGTTGACAGAGGCGTCCAGTGCCCCCGGAAGGCCGCCGCACGCCGAAGGTACCAGAAGGACCCACAGCACACGACCGCCCGGCGACACCGAAACATCCATCACCACACCCCCCTCCTACCTACAACCTAACACAAGGCCATCGGCCTACACACACTACCGAGACACTGTCCGCAATGGAATCCACTAGTACTGCAGTGGCAATAAACTCTGCAGGCTACCAGAAACAGTGAACTAAAAAATATCTACCTGAGAGACTGTGTGAGAACATTCTAGATTTCCACAATTCTAAACTCAAAGCAAAGACTTCCCAAAAACTGAATACTCTTAAAATTTACAAGCCAAAATAACTTTACCACCTATTTCGAGTATGGATGAGAAGAAAAAACCAAAATAACAAAAGCCCGAAAATTAGCGTCGTGACAATATTTCTTAGCCATTACACACGTTTGTATGAGGCATGCATAACAATACTGTTTTGCCAAAATATCATCAGCAACATTCTAGTAATTCTTCTGCTTTTATCACGATCTACAAGTTTTTTTTTTTGTATATAGATACAACCAACTTTGGTTTTACAAACAAACAAAATACGGGTTCATAAAAACTAAAATAGTGGTTGAATTAAGATTGAAAACAACTTGTTTAAAAATTTTTCATCAGTTTGTTAAGAATTTTAGTCAAAGCACGGTCGATGTATGATTTATTTCTTATAGGTTATTTAGAGTAAGTCTAGGGACATAGCGAAGTATTACTAAACATGCGTTAGGACTGATAATCGTGTAGTTTCACTACTGTTAAATGTAGGAACATCACAAGTGGCATTTTATTTTATATTTACTACAAGATTGTTAAGGCAAGTAATAAGGTTGCTTTAAAACTCTCACCGAAATATGTAATTAGATACAAAACTAACAGCTGAGGAAATTAGAAAAGTGATGAGAGCCACCTACAGCTCGTTAGAAGTTCTGGTAGTATTCTCTTAGCGAGCTTTCGGAAGACCACTGACGATCCGATACAGGATAGCAGGATAGGGATTTAAACCTGATCCTCTTGAATTCCATTTGACTCAACACTGCATAACTGCAATCAAATTATGTATGCTTAAGATATTGATATAATTTAATCCAAATACGTTAACACTTATCGGTCATTAATGATGTAAAATTATTTATGGTTGATAGGTTTGTTACCGCATAAGATTGTATGAGATTTCAGTACTGATACCAGATATTATAAAATGTTCATATATGGAATTAGTAAATTAATTAAAATTATATGCTTTTTTTGTTTTTTAAAATAAGTATTTGAGATACACAATTATAAATCTCCAGGTGGCAATTAAATTTTTCAGTAATAGCAGCGAAGATTGGTGTTTGCGTAGTCGATAAAAAAAACCTTTTTACGCGCAGTCTTAAACCATCACGCAGTGTTTTCATAGCAATATTTTTGTGAAGCACTAATCAGAGATCCTGCTTTAATTTGTAGAACGGATGGCATAAATTAAGGATTCACTTCCTATTTAACGAATCAGGTTGGTGCTATTTTTTGTGGAAGTGACAGTATGTTATGTCAAATAAAGACGCTGTTCTCTCCTTTTGCAGAACAGATTGTTACTTATACAGGACAAATTGTTATAAGAACAATGCATATAGTAACGACAACCAAACTGGAATGTTGTCCCTATTTTAACAGACGTATGGTACCTACAACAATAATTTTCTTTCAGTGCAGTTTATAACAAATATATCATATGTAGAGACACTGGAAAATCGTGGGAATAGTTGACTGTTTGCTAGGCTCCAACGTGATGTAGGCATATACATATAACACTGAATGTTTCGTATTAACACTAGCTATCGTTTATTTGGAACATTTTTTCTCCAACAGGCCCAGTTAGAACTGCATAGCTTGGACACACAGCGTATGTGATTTGTCCCAAAATGTTCACACATGTCACGGTTAATATAATACAGTTTATTGGAGGCTATTTTTTTACATTTTCGCGATTTTCCAGTGTCTCTAATCATATGTTGTGTCGAAGAGAAAATTCTGATAATACAATTGGAATAAATGTTATGGCTCAAAAACTGAAAACACAGTAAAGTTGTCTACAACTACCCCTTAACCGGGAACCCATAGCGAGCAAAGACACAGAAGCGGGAACATACCAGATGTGCAGCAGACGCCAGGAGCGGCGCACTTGCCATTGTCGGCGCAAGAGACGTGCCCGGCCGGGGAGAAGCATGGCTCAGGGGACATCTGCTCGCGCTGACAGACGAGCGTGTCCACAGTAGCCACAAGACATCCTATGTCCTCGCCACAGCATATGTCCGCACCATAGCAGTGCCCCGTCCTGCCAGGGCCACACCGCGGACACTGCGTGCAATATAAGATGAGCTGGAATCACAATAGCTAGAGACGGGTTCGCTGACGTGTTTGCCAGCCTACAAGCATATCTGTGTTCTCAAGCTACCAGCAGTTAACCATTGGCTGCTCGCTGACACAGTGATACATCATAATGTTTCTTTATTATTTGCCCATAAGGTATCAAATATGTCGAGAGACAATTGCGAAAGTGTCAAGCCTTTTCACAAAACAAAATGCGAATTTTACGGATCCCTAAAAATAGCGCGGCAGACTCAACGCGGCGTGCGCGATGCGAATAAAATAACTTGCCAACCAATCAGCGTCCAGGCTTCTATGTAGTCAGTTTAATAAAAACCGCTGACATGTGGAAGTGTTTCAATTTTATTGGCGTCGCAAACGCGACAAGGCTGATATACAGATTTTAAATTTGTGCCGAATATGAGTCACTAGCGAGTTGGTAGAAAATGGTCTTTGTTTACACTGAGAAATATGGATTGTTACGACAAACCAATAAATATGGTCGATATTAATTTTGTTGCAACAAATTAATGCCCGTTAGTTTAATAACCGTAACGTTGAAGTTACTACTGGAATTTATTTGCTTTGACAGTAAAATTTTGTTAACATAATTTATTTAAAACAAATTTATATTTGGTTCGTGTTACTAATTTTTTCGTTAGATGTTATACTTAACAACACGTGCGTTTTATTTTACCCAAAATATTTGTTCCTGTTAAAAATGCGAACGCTAGTTTGCTTATACTACTTTATTTATTTGCTTTTACTATAATATTTATTTTAATCAACCGTATTTATGACACAGAGTTGGTAAATTTAACCATGGCAGATATTAAAACAAACAAACGATTTGGTTGGAAGCGACGAATTATGTCCGTTCGGAAATTCGTTCTTCTAACGGCAGGTATTTAGTACGCATGTATCAATTTTTTTTATGTATAAGGTATCACAACATTTGTAGAGTATTAATTTTTGTTTTCGGTAGTATAATTATGTTAGATAAAATGGCCGAAGATAACTATAACGGTTGGAACATTTTGTCGAGTACACACGAGTCTAATTGACTCACGAGTTTATCGGAATTACATGTCACAGGTATGTAAAAATGAAAGCATACGTTAGTAAGTTGTAGTGGTGTAGGGGTAACGTTGTTGGGTCCATTCCGTGTGCATCCCCAGTATTTTTTTGAAATATATTTGCACGTAAATATATTCGTATAAATTAAATTTGCCGTGCAAATAACTCTTACTTTCGTGATCAGAACATGCAAAATAATTTTAATATCGTATACTTGAATAGTAGCTAAAACAAATGTATGTTTGATTTAACAAAATCTGTATGGCGTCATCAACCACGTCATTTGGTTAATGCTAACATGTTTCAAAGATATAATTTGGTTGTAAAAACCATATTGAAATTTACCATTTGATTTCTTCAACCAAATGTTGCTTGATTTTACAATATTTTTTTCTCAGAGTATTTTACAAGGATTTTGGTTTACTATTATAAGAAAATCTTAACCCCTTAAAGAAACATGTAGTTGTTACTTTCGTGGGAATGCCAGTGGGAATTGTATACTGTACATAACAAATAAATGGAAAATTAACAAATACAGTAAATATCAATGACCATCGTTCAAGAAGTTCGTTAGCAGAATCAAGAAACAATTTACGCTTAATATTATTTTAGTAATTTTCGAACGGCTGTGCTAAACTTGTGTTAGCAACAAAGACAATTTTTGTGTCGCATCGTAGCCATCACATCGCGTCCGCCGCGCTATTGTGAATCCTGCATGAAGAGGTTTTGATCAGTTGGCTCCTCTGGGTAGACATGTTTTACACGTTCGAGGACTAGAAGCGTAAGGCGCTTAGGGCGACTCAGCATACGAATCACGCCTCACCCTAACCTCTAAGGCGTATGTTACTGAACTAGCAAGCAGCCTCCTTGCCAGTAGATCGCCGAGCTTCAGTCGGCAAATGTTTGTTCGAAAACTATTCAACGTAAATCAGAAATGTCTGCTCTTGAATAGCATTGCTACATGCGTGCATATCCGGTTCAGGCGATTCATTATAATTTTAAGCTAATTACCTCGCGGTCGAAAACTACGAAAATGGGTATGTTTGATGTAGTTTTCAGACGTGATACAATTGGATCATAATTAAAGATGTTGATTTGCCGCGGGATAAGTGGATTGTTCACTAGGCTACAATGTAATGTGTTCATTTCTGACGCTTTTGTTTCGTTACTGGCGAGTCGCTATTTGACTGGGCCAATGATAACTCTGGTGCGCTACTACTGGACGTCTGTGATTCGTCTGTAAACAACTGGACTGTGCTACATAACCGCCGGTCAATATTACATGACGCAGGACGATACACTGATTTATAGAATACGCTGGCAGAAAACATTCTCGCGCTTTTTCACCATCTATAGTCATGATATTTAAAAAAAAAAAAAAAAAAAAAAGCTTATGCGGCTTCACCACTCATTTATCTCAAATACTTAGCAGTAAAACGGTAGAGTCGCTAGAAATTTTACATAGTGGCAAGTTATCTACGAGAAGCCTGAGTGCCTGGTAAGTGATTTGCGTCTAGAAGCTAGAGAGAGGCATGATGCTTTTACTGTGTTCCCTTCAGCTCTTCACATTTCTTGGACTCTCAATGTACGTGCACCTAAGCTGTTACCTCAGGCGAATGTTTTTGTAGTAAAAATTGTAACAGCGCAGTTAATGAAAGATACGTCGCAGCTCAGAATGGCATGCCAACCAATTAAGAAGATAACAGTCTTTGCCTCTCCAGTAGATTCACCAGCAGAAATCCAGCGTTAGCTACGAATTTATGTCAACGGCAGATATTTTCGGGATCATAAAATTAACAGCTGATTTTCGTCTGTTTGAGCGAAAATCTTCAAATCATTAGTAAATTAATGTCAATATCGATGTCGCCAGTAAGCAAAAAAATCAACGAATTAAATTTCAGTTAACGATATGCAATTAAAAAAATTGCGATTATGTATTATTCGACATTGTTAATTTATACTGAACATTTGATAAAACGTCAAAATATGGATTGAATTTTATGAAGGTTTTGTCAAATTCATTGCATGCCTTAGAACAAGAGTTTTCTTCAATAACAAATAATTATATGCCTAGTGAGTCACGTGCAACTCACATTGACATTTTATTTATTACGTTTAGCATTTCAGAAGGAATTTTGTTCCTCCGTTTATAAGTATTCATGAATACTGCTGTAGTCTACGATATCTGTTGGTGCTGTTGCAAAATATACACATTATTTGTTGTTAAATTTCGAGATAATAATAAATAGGATATCCTACACCAATGACAGTCGCAGTATGCAGTCTATAATAAAAACCATTATAATAAAAATACACAGTTATTAAATTACTATATATATATTATATAGTAATTAGCACGCAGGACATGAAAGGCCGTAAAATGCCTACAAAGCTAGTAGTTGTAAATTTTGTAAATATAAAGTCTGCAGCCTATGTACACAATGTTTTTGTATTATTTTCAGACACAAATTTCATGCACATGCAACAGAAAATTATTTTATAAAATATGGAATGTAAGTTTTTGCGTAGACTTAGAAACATGTAAATTTTGTCTGATAGTAAGAAGGTTTATTATCAGTAATGTTAATATAAAAATTCGAATTTTAGGTGAACATTCTGTTTTGTTAGAGAAACAGTCTCGTTTCATGAAAAATTGTAGAAGGAATAATTTATTTGTAGAATAACTATAAAAAAATCGTTAATGTGCAAATATGACACAAAGTGTAGTGGTAACAAGACCAAGTAAAGCTCCCAGTTAAACGAAATGATGGTTACAGAAAAACCTACAGCTTCCCATTATATTCTATATATAGGCTACAACAGAATAAAAATAACACATGACAAGGTTTTGTAGAGGATACATATTAGATCAAATTTTGATGAGCAACCCCTGATGAAAACAGTTTTCAAGGCTGCTATAGAGTCCGTGGAAGATCTTGCAAGTGTTCTGTTTTCAACAGAAATTATTCAGCACACATAAGGTATTTTTGATCATGTGTGTGAAAACATGTGTCGAATGTACACTTCGTGCAACGAACAGCAGGGCAAGCACTCTGAGCAACTCTTGTAGTGCATGTACGTGAAGCATCAGTAATTCATGTTACTATTACATTATAAGATGGTAACGGAAAATTACTCGACATAGATTTTCATCAAAACTTGGTCTACTCAGTCCTTTCTACGATATATAAAATGACATGTAATAGTTGTTATAATAATACTATATAATGACCTGCGTGCAATGCAGCTTACATGACAGCAATGCTTTATAATTGTCAAGTTATATTCCGCAAAACAAAAATACAACGCCTGGAGTTTAGGCGTTTGTCGAACAGCATGTACACAAACATAAAATCTTGTATATAATTAAATATTATTTTGGCGTTCGACTTTTCAGTTTCCATTAGTCTACATATTCCTTTACAACACGATGCAAAGGTAAAATTAAAACTAACATGTAATTAAGACATGATTACAAATCTTTCATCGAAGCAGACATATTCGACTATAAATCATTAAATAGTCGTTAATGTTTCTAAAATTAGCCCAAATAATTAAATTTTTCAATATCTTAGTGAAATCATGGCTTTAAAACCACGTCATTTATTGGCGCAACTTATTTCAGTAACGAATTCGTAAAGGTCTTATAAATAAAGTGACAAGATTTACTAGGTTTTCAAGGCATAACTGTCCTTCTTTTATATAAATCCCACGCTTGCCAAAATTAAAAAAAAAATACAAACCAACCTTGCTAAACTATAACTATTTTTCTGTGATCAGTAACTTTGACACTACTTTGTGTTTTAAATTTTCGAAAACTTGCCAACTTAGCTGTAAGTGTATAAGAATATAAGAATAAGGGTGGCCATGAAACGCGCATCGAATGCCACGTTGCCACAACGAGCTAAGGTGCTGAACGAGCATGCGAAATTTCAAATTCCTACCCATCCATTTTTTCCTATAGGGCTTTAAGCTGTGACCAATTGAATTTTTTGGTAAAAACTCTATATATCTATACACTCTTTACAATAAAGTTCAATGCACAATGATATCTGGTTTTCGCATACTTATGGTTAGTACATTTTGGAGTGTGGCAGTCTGTACTGGCCGTTTTTAGCTATGTTGGATGACTTCGAAACAATGATTTTAATGAACATAATGTCTTGAGAACACTGGTGTATAGAAAAAAAGTTTAACTGCACATTATGAGTGGTAAAATTGCCACTGTTGTGGTTACCTGCATACAGAAACGTCTCCTGATAATATCATTTGTAGTTTGAACTGCGTTTATGAGGTGTTTGTGAGACATTTTGAAGTTTAGGCACACATTCAGAATACGAACTCTTGAAGATGGGTATTTACGTCGTATAATAAGCGAGGAAGAAAATAATAAAAAAATTGAAAGCTTTACTTTATGATTCAAGTATTTACATTACTCATCTGACCAACTATTAGTTGTCTAAGAGTGAAACTATACATTATATCGAAATTTTTCAATTCTTCACGGTGTATAGTTTTACTCTAGGCAACTGCTAATTGGTAAAATTAGTAATATAAGTACTTCAAGTCATAAAATGAAGCTTTTATCTTCATTCTCTTCCTCACGTATTACGGTATCACATGAAACACATATTCACGAACCTGCTTTCTGAAAGTGTGCGTGTACTTTAAAAACCTCATAAAAACCTCATTAATGCATCCGTGAAGATCAGTTTAACTGTCAGGACTTGTAACTTTATGTAGGTAACAACAGTGACCCACTAAAAGTAATAGCGTGCAGTTTAACCATTTTCTGTTTTCCTTGCACCAACGCCCTTAACAAAGACATTCCTTCCTTGTCCGAAGTCTGTCTTTTTTTGTAAGATAGCACAATTGACGCGTGTGGAATATTTTCTTTAAAATAAGAATTTCTCCACACATGACTACGCATCTTACTGGGGAGTGTTAGACATATTTATTGTATTTTCAATTTTGAGCAGAAAAACTTATTCGAATTATATTATCAAAATTTACTCTTCGACTAAGCGTAGGATATATTCTTGGTAAACTGCTAGTCATAAATCATAATATAATATTTCATTATTTTGACTTGCATAATCATTGCAAGAAAATACTTGGAAGTTAATCAATAATTCTCTTGCAACGATGCTGCGTGACAAATTAGTGAAAGATTCGATGATTATTTATGTCAAGCAGTTTAAAAAGAATATATCCTATACTTTGATAAACAGAAATTTTGATAATACAATTTGAAAAAACGTTATGGTTCAAAATCTGAAAATACAAAAAGAACTGTCTAACACTCCCCCTTAAGCGCGTGTTAGGCGGCTCTCTTAACACAAATGCTGAAGGTATCAACTATTTAATTGACTTGTCACCTGTCTGACAGAGTCCTTCCCATAGTCCAAAGATCTCTTGCCCCCTTTCGGGCAGTTGGTGATGAGACAGGCGGAGCAGGAAGTTACTATGACCACCATTGCCACAATGAGTCTTGACGTCTTCATGATGGTCTATGGCTCGCGATCACAGCTAGGTTGGCAGTGGCCTACAGTCGACCGCGATCCGGTATTTATGTGATATTCGAACGGTTCCTGCAGTGGGTTATTTGTATTTCCACAACAAGGAAACTCGGGACCTCGTGCGACCCACGTATAACATTAGCGGCGTGGATTATCCTCCCGTTGTAGAGAAGGGCCACTGTAATATTCAGCATTAGTATTCGCTCAGGGTGGCACGACTGAGTGGCATGTGGTGTCAGGGATTCTATTTTCTTGACACGATGCACACGCTGACCTGCATACATTCCCCGAACTGCCAACCTAACACTACGCATGTGAAAATTTTTTTAACATTACTTTTATATTATTGTTTTTATAAGGTTAAGTTATCGGTAAAAGAACTCTCGATGAATGTAACAGGAATGCTACTAATTAAAATATTTAAAGCTACAAAACTGTTTCATCAGAAATATTTTGTAAGAAAAAATTTACGGAATGTAATGTATTTAATTAAATATACTGTAATAGCTTAAAAAACTATGACTGGTAAACTACACTGGTAGCAATACAATTGTTTTACATCATCTTTCACTGGTTTAGTGTTCATTCTTTGCGCTAAAACTGATTTGAATTGGTACATTTCAAAAACCAAATTATTTGCCGCTAAAATGTTTGTTACGATTTCGTGACGTAGTAAGTTATTTAGTCTCTTACGATTTGCCGAGGGAATGAGTTAAACTGTTACTTAAATGTTTTCTAAATTTGTTATGTTTCATTATTTAATCCATTAAAATTTACTTTGTTTACGTACTGTTGTTAGATTTAAACATACTTTTGCTATCGTCCCTTTTTTCACATAGTTTGCACATAAACATGTTGAAAATTAGCAGGACGCATTTAAGTACGCTTATAAGTTATTACCTTCGACTCCCAGTATTTAGTAAATTAATTGACTACAAGTAGGTATATCTAAACTTTGCGCAATATAGGAATTTGTCAATAATATTCCGTTGAATTTTAATAAAAGGTATTGTACCGATTATAACTCTGTATAACAAGCATCATGTGTTATGTGAGTATTATATTAATTTTAAATATTTCGGTTAATTTTTAAGAGTCAACAAATATATTCACCTGAAACGTACTGTTCTTAATTTATAAACACATACCTGCATAATTTCTCTGTATATAACATTCAATTTATTAAAAATAAGTTAGAACCCTGTATTTTTGCGAAAATATCTCTGCAAAATTGTGTTCCAATTGCTTTACGTGCCTGAAATGCGCACATCCAGATTACTTAATTTATATTGAGAGCGTATCTTCGCATAGAGTCGTCTTTCATCTTACAGCTTAGGTCAGATAAGGTTACTGTGACACTACACACTTTACTGTCTCAAACTTCATAACCAAGTCTTGTAATAACAAATGCACTGTAAGGGCATATTCATTAAAAAAAAACTTGAGAAAAACAACATACAAAGAAAAGGGTTCACTAAATACCGTTACACAGAACTGTTTGGTGATTGTTGATAAAAACCAAAATTTTGAGGTAATATTGCCTTTAATTTAATTTACCTCTCGTATCTTACTCTCGCATAGTAAACATATGACGTCAAATGATGCAGTACAACGTGTCCAACGTGCAGTAGGCGGCTTTTACATTTCATTGACAGAAAGGTCATCAGAGATGGTGACGCAGACTTGTCACAATTACGGAAACTGGCAGAGGGATCGGCCATAGCCTTCGGTAATTAATCATCCCACCACGCGCCAAGATCGATTTTGGAAAACTGTGTAAAATTGAAATCAAGAAAGGAAGAGCCAGGAAATGAACCCAAGACTCACGTAGTGCTTTTCCAGCGTGTAACAGTTGCGTCAACTCGTCGGATCTAATTTGTCGTACATAAAAATATGAGATTTTTCCAACCTTTCTTGACAGCTCCGCATCAGCCTTCTGACATGTCAACACCTGACAGTAGATACGTGAGTAAATCAATTGCTGTATCGCCATCTGTGCCATTACTTCAGCCAGGTTGAACCAAATAATCTGCACAAACATTAGTCCATACACTGGAAAAAAAAAAAGCTTCTTGGTCACCACAAATACGTTTTGCTACAACCAATAAAGCTTTGCAGTGACTATAAAAACATTTTTGTAAGAACTACAAACATTTTTGGTGAGGTCCATATTGACAAAAAGTTTTCTGGTCACCACAAAACCGTTTTCTCTGTGTAGTATCCAATGTTCACATACCTCGGTAACGCAGATGCTGTTTGAACCAAATATAATTTAAACATTAATATCGGAAAAAAACTCTAGAAATTATTTTGACATGATCAATTAGTAATATCAAGCAGTTTACGCTGTTATATTGTCTCATGATTATTTTTTTATATCGTATGAAGAAGTTACCCAAAGGTCAGGGTATCGCATACCCTATCAAGACGTATTACTTGTCACCTGCAGGCATCTGCTTACCATGGTGGATGAGAAGAAATGAGGCCCTGCAATAAAGTGGCACCAGAATGAGAGGGGCGTGAGAAACGGGAAACTCTCAACAAAACCCACCGGCCAGCGGCATAGTCTCTCATGATTCCCTCATGCGAAAATTCGCGGACCGACCCCACCCGGCAACGCGGCTGGATCTCCTTGATGGGAGGCGAGTGTTCTAGCTATTGTGCCAATCGCGGTTTTTTATCACGTGATGATAGATGCTACACATATGACACGTTGTCTGGAATCAGAGCAATCAAACAAAGACCGTACTTTGAATTAAAGATTACTTTATGTTCGTATATGAAACAATTTTCTTGAAATTTACAAGTACGTCTACCACTGACGCCTTGTAAAGCAAATGGCCTTACGTCCAGTAGAAAATGTTCGAATATATTGACGGCAGTGTGAAACAAGTCATTACTTATTACAGGCCTTTGAAAAGCATTAGTTTGAAAGGGTGTTTACTATTTTTACTGCAGTAATCTACTGACGGTGAACGCAACAGTTATATTTTCAACCTTCGATGGCGTTTAAAAAGCATGAATAATCTTTTACTATCAAAAGATAAGTTTATTTTTCAGCTATTGTATAACATTATCACAAAACAGATTAATATACTTTTCGCACCAGCTTTCCAGTACTCTCCGCAAAGAAAGTTTCCGTCTGCCTTTTGAATCTTGTTTGTTTACACATCTTGAGCGTGATACGTACGATGTGCGTCAAATGTTGGATCGCATTTTCGTTTCTTTACGAGATGACCATGAAGCGACAGCTAGCGAATTGTAACACACAGTTATTGTTCACTCCTTTCCCTCCAACAAGGTTCAGTGGACAAACGAACATATTAGTTGAGTCACGGTTACGAACATATCAACATGTCTGCGACAATTAATTGTACGGCCCTGAAAATTCGTAAATTTGTAATTGTTCCAAACATTGACCAACTCTTACCCATTACGTTTACAGTAATTTCCCACGTACAAAATATTTTTAGGTTCCACAGTTTTCGCACAAGCTCATATCAGGTAATTATTTGACTATTTACATTACTTACCCTAAGTAAAAACGATTTTAAAGATACAAATAAAATAATTTAGAGAGAGAGAGAGAGAGAGTAAATGTTTTAAGTGACACAATATCATTTTTGTTATTTCGCTGTAAAATTATTTGTAATAAAAAAATATGTTCTTGAGTGTACCTTATTTTTCGCATATTTTTGAGTGCCTATTTCTTTTTAAAAGTCATTCTGTAGCTTAATACATTTACTTTCACTCGAAAAAATTTGTTAGAATCATTTGAATTGTTTTTAATTTCAATAGGTAGGGAATATATTCAAATCGCTTTTGTGTTATGCACTTGTGCCACAACTACGGAACCAAAAATATTTTATTTGTGAAAAATTACCATAAAAGTAATGCGTCAGAATTGGACAGTGTTAGCTATTATTATAAAAGTATTACTTTTTTGTGCAGAGCTTTCTTGAAGTCTCATGAGACGAGCCGATGGCGGGTAAGCGAATCGTAGGTTCATTGTCTTACGTGTAGAGATTATGATGTATTCAATTCATATGGCTGGATCATTATTCCTAATCTGTCCCTTACTGGCTACGCAAAAATACCTAAGCTAGACGGTGCTCGTAAACCATACGACGTGACCAAAGATACTCAGTGGAATTATAATGTAATACTTTTCACATATTAAAATTGGTGAGGTAAGGTTAGAAGGTTTTAGGGCCCTTTAAAAAAAAGAGGTATTAACAGCCTTTGAGGGGTGAAATGAAGTGAAGGGACAGCACAACATCCGTGCGCGAACTAGGATTTGAACCCGTGACCTCTCGCACCGTAGACCGGCGCTCAACCGACCACACTACGGAGGCAGATCGGGTTTGGTGTAGTATTAGAATATTGTACGTTTACTTTTACATTGTACTTTTCAAGACACGACAGTTGGGATCAGACATCATTCACATAGCATTAACTTGTTGCAGATTTCGAGATACTATGTTAATTGTGCGTGCAAACAGTAAGCTGTTAACTGGTGGGTTTGTTCTAAACACAGAACAGTTGGGATGTAGCAGAGATAGCGCGCTCTCACAAGCTGTAAATCACACATATTTAGTAATTGAGAGGGCATTGCCGGTGGAAACGACTCGTGATACTAATGGCGGAGTCGATGTTAATATCTGCACTGCAGTTAATGGAAATGGCGGCCGCGATGGGTTTGGTTGCCCGTTTTATCGCCTGTTAATCTATCCGGGAAAGTCAAACGATTCACATTAATCACCAAGTCGTATCGATTAGAGATGAAATATTTAAATTGTATAATGTGTCAGTTTGTACAAAGTAAAACCTGGCGTAAAGACTGAATATTTTTCTAGAAAATAATCAAAATTGTTACTGTAATCAGCGATTCCAAAACATATAGTACTGACATATTTTTATGAGAAAAGTGGTACCGTTAGTTTGGTTGCACATAGTATTGTTAATGAAACCTCGTTCAAGTCGAAAATTTAGTACTTAATAAGAAAGTGATTTTATGAAGTTATATCGATTAATATTATGAATAGCTACTCATCGTTTACCAGCCAAACTATTTATTTCAGTTGTATAGTTTAATGACGAAAATTGTTTCTTTAGTGATGAGAAGAAGTCAAGCGTAAAAAAATGTTAAGTTAAGTTAGATTAGATTTTGATATATTAGGTAAGATTAGGTTAATTTAGGTAAGTTAATCGAACCTTACCTATTTTAACATTAAGTTACGTAAGGTAAGGATACCTGACCCAAATTTACCTAATCTAACATAACCCAATGTAACCTAACCCAAACTTACATGTCCTACCTAATTTTGTTTACGTAATCACTATAGAAATATTTTTCGTTCATAAATTTTACCTCTATAATCATTAGTTTGTCCGTTATATGATGAGTAGCTTTCCTAACATTTACCGTAATATCAAAATGTTGATGACAAATTATTTTCATTATGTTGTAGAAAGTCTCAATAACTCAGCTGTAAAGCATCTATGCATACATGTATTTATCTCATTGAGTAAGATACACCAATGCAGTAATTTTTAACTCTTCAAGCAAGAATCTTTGGAATGTTACGTTTGTAGCATAGAACATTCGCATTACTCAACAATTTTGGGTACCTAACGAAGGGATTATGACTTAAGTACCAACAAGTAATCAACCTTACGTTGACTAGAGTGAGAGTGGCTATGAACTACTTTTCCACTGCAATAGGAAAGCTAAGATGAAACCTTTATATTTTTTACCTCCCAGGCACGATCGCATAATTCTGAACTTCCTTAGTCTCCGAACCATTTGATATGAGTCGAAGTAGGAGAATTACGTTATCCTAAATGTTAGGCGTTAACGCCGATCAAAGTAACATTATACGACATATGTTTCAAACTTATGCGAAACAATTTAAATAAGCTCTCGTGATTTTCACAATTATATATTTAATAGTTTTCTCCCTCACTGGAGAAAACTTGCTGATGGTCTCTGTTGATTACGTTAGCAAATAGCAAGCCAATTTTTCTGAAACCAACACAAACACGATAATAACGTACCGTACTTTCAAGTGAGGAAACACAAAAATAACACGTTGGACTTTCATTAGAGAGAATACTCGTATGATTTCCGACGCTGGGAACCAAGATTTCGGATTTTATGGTTTCCTGAAATTTCTTTAAGTGATTGCTGTGATTGTCCATTAATATAGACGATGAACTAAGCATTGTCTAGTTCTTGTTCTTGTGTACAGTTATGCGTAACATTCCTACCGACAAATTTTCGACGAGATATTAAAGCCTATTAAAAATTATCGTTAGAGTATTTTCTGAATACCTGAAGTCAACTATGGTTACTTCAGACATCAAAGTAACTCAAGACATTTTCCCCCAAATTTTTATTTCGTATGTTGCAGGCTTGTATTAAGAAAAAAATCATACTGAATACTTCAGTGACACTAATAACTGTATCTTGTATTTCTTATTGCTCTTATGAATACTTTGTGAGAAATAAAATTTCCAGAAAAAAATCGCAAGATTTATTGTTGGCCCAAGTGACCTTAGTAGTCGGTACTTATTTCTGTTTCCAGACGTGTACATTAAAAAAACTCGTTAGTGACTAGTTTTAGTATATAACGTCCCGAATTCTCTTTTGCACATTTCAATTAATGGTTTGTTCCCGTCTCTATGGTTTACTGAAAGCCCTCCAGTGACTGAGCGCGTAAACGTGTTAGAAACTGGTTAGAGACTCGACTCTACACACGAATCTATTCTAGAGTGACGAGTGTTTTCTCGGTCACATACAAACGTAGGTTCAGGTAGGTGGTTTGCTAATTAGCTGTAATTTCATCTACAGACTTTAGTGCCGAAGGAGATATGGCTCTGTTCCATTATTACATGAGAAATTGCAGAAATAGGTATTGCGTTCACCTTTATTTTGAAAATAACATCCATTGTAGATTATTCTTTGCAACAAACGAGCTTGACCAAATAGATACTAAGTACGTTGCTTAACATCATATGACGAAAGAAAGTTGTATGGGTTTGGTGCAGCCTATTGCTCCTGCCGTTCCGCAACGAAATACTAATATGGGAGAGTGTGTTAGTTAGTCCGGAGGAAAGATTAGCCTATTAATTTTTCTCAGGTAAGAAATGTCAATTTTTTAAACAATTGCAGAAACTGTAGTCTACTAAGTTTCTTATTTACAAAATCGTAACAATTGCCACGCAATGCATGCTGCGTCGTTCCTACAACATTTCACAGTTGCGAGTGTGCCAGATGTAGGTTCATAGGACAATGCATTGCGTAGTGTGTCAAATTATCCAATCGCTGGGTATGTTGGTTCAGTCGCACGTAAATTAATTGAGAGTGTTGGAGTTGACCGTCATCTTGTAACTGTACAGTGTGGGAAAGACCTATGACCTAAGAAAGTGAATGAGGTAGGTATGAAGAACCCCGAGTTATCTCTTTGAATAGCGATATCGTCCAGCACGATACACAATGCAGAAATCCGGGCCTAAAACCTTATTTCTCAGGTAGACGACAATGTCATACCTATGTGCTATGGAGAAAATGTAAAATAATCGACACTAATATTGACACACATATAGTAACTATTCATGAACGTTAACAATAACGTGTGAAACGACAAACAAAGCAGAATAAAGTAACACAACTAGTATTTGACAATAAAGGTACACAAGGAATTAAAATGAAATCTTCATATTGCACATCTCAGTAGCAAAATATAATACACATAAAAATATCTAACAGTTCACTCAGATGACGCAGAACTGTCGTCGTTAAAGTTAATCATAAAAGCCTCCTCCTTCTACTCTGACTACAATTTTATCCATGGCCCAAATTTACTTTCTACCTTTCGACGACATGAGAGACACAATTTATCCACTCATCTGAAGTCACAGCGTGTATAGCTATTCTTCTATAAGTTCTTTAAAATCCGATAACTTTTAAGACCTATTCTTCGCAGCAACGAAACATTTAATTCGGCCCAAATTGATAACATTCATGTTGCACGTGTTGCAGATATAATTACTATTCCGAACATGCAGTGTATGTATCACGATCACGATAAGTAAATAAACAGTCCGTAAAAGGCCTAGTTGGGCGTACATATCTTTACTCATGTTTGACTGTAACAGTGAAACACATTTACAGCTGACGTTTCTGTCTGATTAAAATACTATCAGAAAGCAATACAAACGCTCGCTTGACCAGTCACCAATCTAACTCTCGTCACACAGCAGCCACGCGCCCTGGTTAGTAGCTTGTACACCCCTTACCTATTTTACTGGTATCACGCACTCTTATTTACAAACTATACAACTCTCACATCTCGGCGAATGAACTAAACACAGTTAATTTCGCATGAGATTTGCACGTATTGTGCGCCGTGTAAAAGTTACCTAACCAAATCAAAGTCTGGCCATAACGTGCTAGGGGCAGAAGAACAGACAAGGGTGAAATTTTGAGAACATTTTCCAGGTTGGTTTTGACCGGGGATCAAATGTGTGTTTACCCATGTGTGTTGTTGCGTGCTGGATACGTATTAGCTCCAGGCGTACATTCGTTTCTCGTGCTGCTAATATATCGCGCTTGCGGCATACAACTGTAGGCAGCAGTCAAATAGGTCACATGCCGCCCACGGCACCAGCGATTTTGCATCAAAAAGCATAAAACGTGAGCGCAAAATTGGCACCAGTCACGTCGCTGAGTTTTATTGTAGAAGGAAACTCGCATCACTCTGCAGTACAAGGCGTTGAAACTGCAAATATTGAAACAATATAGAAAGAAAACAGTTGATTTTAAGATTATTTGTTATTGTGCTTGTATTTAACATAAACATTGTATTCAAAAGATGATTTAAATATACAAAATGTACATAAACAAACGCTTAATAAGCACACTATGCGAATCCTGGGGTAAATTGGACACGAACATGTTCGTGGCAAAATGTTGTACGACCACATAATATGTGCTCAATGTTGCAACACTGCATGGAGATAGTCCCGTCTTACACTCCACGACCAGGTATTATTTCATGTACGTTAAGTCAAGTAAACATATAATCATGTTTGGACTGCTCAGGATTTTAGTCTTGAACAATAATACGCAGGTCAGAATAGTAGTAGTAAGACATATGTGGAGCGCAAGAGGGGAGTATTGTACAGTACTATGTGGCCACATTGTGAAAATTCAAAATGTCGTAGTACAACATTTTTCCACTAACATTTTCGTCTCCAATTGAGCCCAGGATTCGCGTGGTGTGTATATTAGGCGTTTGTTTATGGACATCATGTATATTACCATGATATTTACCAAACAAATGCCAAATTAATACAAAATGTTAACAATATTTTGCCTAAATAATGCCATAATTATACTATATTACCACGTTGGTCTACACTTCTCAACGATAATAATATAGGAAGTACACTTTACACAGTGACAAAGGGTGAAGTGTTCAAGGGCAAGCGGTGGCTAGCAGAGCCAATATAGAAAGCTCGGCTATCTATGGAGTTGTTAGGGCCTGGCCACACTGAATGTGACGAGTCGCAACGAGACGAGATGTGACGTGACTGTCTACTACAGCGTGGCCAATCCAAAAGCGCAGTATCGCAATAAACCCTTACATGGGTAGTAATACCTTGAAAATTATAACAATGTTAAATTCCTTATAGATATTTTAATTTATCTTTACCTCAACTGTGTAACCTCGTAACGCCATTTTTGAAGATAAGACATTTGAGCATTTTAAACCATCTTAATTAATAAAATATTTCCGAAGAAATTTTGTTGGAAATAAATGTAATAATTTAATTTATAGTAATGATTTACCTAATTATGTGATTTTTCGTAGTGCGAGGGAAATTGCATAGCTCCTCCTTTCGGGGCCGCGGTGGTAGAATGGTCAGACCGTTCGCCTCCCACCTAGGCGATCTGGGTTCGTTCCCGGTATTTCCCCGGATTTTCGCATGTGGGAGTCGTGCCGGACGATGCCGCTGGTAGGCGGGTTTTCTCAGGGTTCTCCCGTTTCTCCCGCTCATTCATTCCAGCTCTGATCCATACTCACCTCATGTCACCCATCACCAGCGCTGAAGACCTCGATGTTAAGCGCTGACCAAAATCTCTCACTCACTCTCCTACTTTTAGTACGAGGTTGACAGTAAATTAAGGTTAAGTTAAACGAAGCTATGACTCAATTAAAAATATGTCTAGTCACAATACATAATGGTTTGTATGTTGATTCGTAACATTTGTCACATTTATGATTATTTAAAAAAATATTAACTAAAATTTTGTTTTGGATGCCTTCCTAGATAATCAGCGTTTGTGTGTGTGTGCGCGCGCGCGTGTCACAAATTGAATGGAGGGCTAAGAATGCCGCTGACAGGCATATGCAATGAAGTATCTTATCTAAACGCGCAAGCGGGTTTGTTGACACGTAGTATTTATTATTGTGGTTTTCTTATGATACTTTTAAGTGACGAACATCCAATCACTTTGTTTTTAAGAACTATTGCTGTGAGATTCAAAACATTTTTCTGTCCTTGTGGTTTCGAATCCGATTATTTTCTAGATGCGGCAGTCTAATAACAGCCAATTATATTTTGTAGAAGCTCGAAGACCACGATTTAAAAAATAATGCTGAAAATTTAAATGCCAGCGGCATAGTTAAAGGTATGTATTTTGTTTTGTAGATACAAAACGTATTGGATGTTAGGTATTTTCGTCAGAAAAAGGAAAAGAGGAATTATAATTTGCTTTTGTCAATTCTAAACGAAGGTAGGAATGCTTCTTAAGAAGGAGTGGTACATAATTCAACTCTAAAAGCATTAATATGTAACTGTAGGTTTTTTCTAAGGAAATTTGCGAAAATTAATCAATAGCAATCCTAGACAATAGTTTTAGCCAACGTTTTAAACAAAATTGTTCCCAGTGTTACGAACTCCTGAGCCACAGTCTCTGACGCCGGAACCTCGTGCGTTTAACTGCGGCGCAAGAGATCACGAGTAACGAATTAGTAATTATGGAAAAATATCTACTCATAAAGTTGGCAAATACCATTGTCTAGGATTGTCATTGAGTATTTTATCCATATTGGCTTCGAAAAAAAACGTAGAAATCAATTGATGTTCTCAGCGTTTATTTATCTACCACGCTCTCTTAAGCGAAGAAAGCAGGGGTTCAATGTTGTTACCAGCTTCTCGGAACAAATGTAAAATAAACTTCTGGGCGTATCCCAGAGTGCAGCATGCCTCGAGCGTTATGATCTCCATATTGGTGTAAGAGGAACTCATAACGTAAACTAACTGGATATGGAGTCAAGAAAGAGTGATATTATTTTCAATTCGTATATGAAGGAGGCCGCCTACCTACGCCGCCGAAGGTGTGCCGATCTCTGGTAGATAAAAGTTTATTACAGTTTTCCTCATTTTGCTTTAATGATTTGTGATAAGGAATAACATTCAATATATTTTTATATGCGTTTCTTCATATCCATGTTCTCCAATAATATTTAAAGCGTCTTAAAATTACGAAAATGTTTCGTGGTCAGTTTTAGCCATGGGCATCTTGGTACAAAATTAAAAACAAAAAGACACGTATACGGTTACATTGTGTCACACCACATAAAGTCACGTTATCGAGATAAATACTGCACACTGTTCAGCGACTTGTGTCTAGAGGCTAGCAAGAGACGTAATGAAAGTTCCTGATTTGCTCTTATTTCTTCCTAAATTCCTAGCGTTGAACATTCGAAATACCTTACCGTCTACACTTCTGAACTGAATCCGAGACTATGTCAACGGCCATACTATACGTCTTAAACGTATTTAGTTTAACATATTTGACAGCCGTGATTGATCGCGTTTGAAGATTAACATGCAAGAATGGTTACACGCCTAAATCGAATAATATCAATGAAGACTTTAAACACAACAAACTTGTAACCTTAAATGTATCATTTTTAGTTACTATCACAACTGCACGCAACGTTCGTGACATTTTGACAATCGTATTGCATCGAACTATCACGCTTTTTGGGTGTGTACAAACACTTTAAACCTAAAAGTTCGTTTGATTTAACAAGTGCTAAATTTCGCTTCAAAAGCAGCCATATTTTTCACAGCTTGTTACTTGAAGCAGCCAGTAAGAGATCAGCAGAGAAGATATGTTGTTCGAAATTATTTTTACATAGAACGAGAAGAAAAAGCGATCTGAACTCGTTCGGCACTCGTGTAACCGCTCCATAGTGTTAAAATTGCCTTAGTGAGGTGGCTATGTACCTACTGTGACCGCGGCCCACTCTGTTTCACGAACGGATTCACTTTCTGACAGTTAAAATAGTATAGTTATGTTCGGTCTGTTTTACAGCACCATTTAGTTTCTGGGGTTAAATGAGTCGTTAGTGTAGTTTCTTCTTCACTGTTTCATTCAGTTACAACAGCTGTTATGTACGGAAGGCAAGTATATTGTCAGTGGTAATAAATACTCAAGCGTCGATGAAATCCTTTAGCATTTGCCTATGCATTTTGTATCTTATGAAGCATATTACATAACTTGAATACATATTTTACAGGAAATGTGCGTACTGAAATTTGTGTCTACTCTTGATACTATGTAAGTAAATAATATAAATTTCAACTTATTCAGAATAAAGTTGATTAATTTGTACCAACCAATATTATTCTTGAGATGTTATAGTTAAGAGGGTATAATGGACGGCCAAGAGTTTAGCTTAATATAATAATTGTTCCACCGCTTTGAACTGTCTGTGATCGGAGTACAATAGGTACGATCAAAACACTGAACGCACGTGCAGTAAGGACGACATTTGATCACTTATAACTTGCATTGTCGTCTGTAAGCGCAAGGCCCTCAGCCGCTAGGAACTGCAACCAAAAATGTGTCAGGCGTGGAAGTCACCGACGAAAGTCATGCCCGGCGACTCCCACCATAAATCTGTCGGGAGGCTGGACGTGGTAAAATAAATAATGTAAAAATAATAGAATGTGTTAAATAGTTAAACATATGTGGTGTGTCATGTTTATGATAGTTATGTTATTTACCTTGTTTGTAGCTAAAGTGTTGAATGTAAAATGGGGGGATGAAAGTATATCTGAATTATTAAGCTATGCAAGCCTACGAGGTGGAAAGCAAATAAACATCACTAGTAAATAAAACAAGCATTTGACTGAAACATAACGATGAGCAATAAAGATGAATAAACTCTATAATTATTAAAACATCACTGGGGGGTATACATACGGTACGTAGCTCCTTAAGTAAAATAAAAACAAACAAGCACTTTAAAGATAGAATTTCCACCTTGTAGCCTAGCTACAATCATAAAGTATTAATGTATGGTAGAGCATAACAAACTCAATAAAACAAAATAATAACTCCGCTTGGCAAACTATCTATTGCGAGGGGTACAGAAGATCGAAACATAGACTAACGTCCCAATACGGGTCGCGTCTCCTATCTTGCCTTGTGCATGTGCATGTCACCCATAATCATCTATTAATAAAATAAATATTTGGATAAAGATACACGTTCTGCAATTAGGGGTTATCAATGTTCGACTACTTGAAATGAAAGAGTGAATTCAAAGTATTGTAGTTTATTACAAAATATTAAAATAAAATGTTGTACAAAAATAAATATTACATTAAAGAAAATAAAATTGTACAATTTGGAAAAAGATTTGTTATTTAAATGTGATGAACTGTGACCAGATATTACATTAAGAAATTATACTAAACAGTAAAGTGGTTTCTGGCATTACAAAACAATCCCGAGGTTATTACATTACTCTGAAAACATTTAATAAAAGGCAATTGCACTGGCCAACAACAAATAACCGCGTCAACGTATCCACGACTATTCAACAAATACCGAACACGAAATCTAAAGGGGAAATAATACTAATTTAATAATAAAATAAAAACATGAAAGAATACTTATCATGTTGATGTTCCTGTCCAGCGAAGTCTCATGCATCTCAGGGCTACGAAGTCTTCTTATCCGGAAATAAATGATCAACTAACCGAAACTAAAATTAAAAGTAATAATAAAAAAACTAACTAACTAAACTGAAACTCCTGCCGTCTGGCACTTAGGCCGTCGTCTCGCCCATCGGGGCATCGCCATGATCGCCTAAGTTCTAACGAAAAGTCTTACGAAAAAGAGTAAAAGCGAAGAGCCAAAGCGAACTGCATTAACGTCTGAGTTAACACAGTCAGGTGGGAGATGTGATCACATTTAGTGGATTGTGTGTAACTCAGATCGTCGCTGACAATACAGACGCTCATCGTCGTGATAAGATCTCAATTCATATCACATACATTTTTATACGTAAATTTAGACTGTGGCAGTATACAAGCGCGGTTTGTTTATCCCAGGTTATGGACATGACTAAAACTCATTTGTACACAAAAATGTTTATCACATCAATTCTTTACCCTGGACAGAAACACATTTAACAATATTTCATACTTTGTTTCTTCAATGTTGACTAAAACATACATTAGTCGTTGGAACGCATCTAAATTAAATGAGTTCGATAGCGGAGGAGTTGCTAATTTTAACAGTCATCTGAATCAGTTCGTTAGTAAATGTGTTTGTTTAGTAATGTAATAAAAGTTGATTAAATGTTAGACGAAATAAACATAGTTATCACATCATTGGTAGAGTAATGGGATATATTCGCATACTACAGTTACAACATGGCAATGAATCTTATTGAGAGTTTTGTGGGGGGGAAGTGAGCAAATACATTTGTCCATTTACTTCTGATCTGAAAGCGTTCTACGGTGCTTAAAGGGTTACTGCAGTTACATAATATCGAATAAAGTAATACAGGAGGGAAAAGGTTGTGTTATGTATTTAAATTTCAGTACGTATAGACAAAGGACAGCGAAAAATGTCTAACAGCATTTGCTCACATCAACGATACCAGTTTTTGTGACTTCCTAAAAAAAGTGCCATTCCAGTGAATGCTTCAGTATTCACTATTAAATTGGTCAAAACAAAGTCGTAACATCGAAGTTCATGAAGTTACATGTAGGCCTACAGATAAAGTATGTTAAACGCATTACACAAAATGTTACAATTTGTTTGTATCTCAATTCAAAAATTAGTCCGTTATGCAACCAATTTGTTTTACATTTTTTGCAAAAATAAGACTGGGGGAACATAGTTTTAAAATCATCGTTGCTTTGTAAATGATAGTAGTAAAATTCTAGAATAATATTTGATCATATTCTTCAGATGACAGTTCTTCACATTGTTCAGTCACATCAACAGCCATTATATTATTTCGACCTAATACTACCACTGTCATTTTGGCCCAGTCACTTCAAGTACCTGGAGTTAGCGTGACATTTTTCACAATTTTTTGACACATGGCAACCTGCGTAGGAAATTTACACTGGCAAGTAATGTAAGCCGTGTGGATCCTGTGTTTGTTTTTGCTGTTACGGCTGCTTCGCACGAAAAATAAAAATAAAAAAAAAACTATTCCAATGTACCCCAGCTGTTTGAATAACCTATATGAGGGTATTATATATTTATACAAAACAAAAATTGTGAGTAAACTTGTATCTAACAGGTCGTACGTTTTCTGTAGAGATAAATTTTATATGAAAAGTTAATTCGCTAACTTGGCGCATATTTAAGCAATAAATAACGTACATTATCTGAGTTTAACGCTACAAGCACCACGAAGCGCGATTATGAACATTAACCTACATTTGGGGACACCTCATTAAGGAAGCCATTATAAATTACAAAATATTTCCAATGGAGTTATCCGTATCATGGTTCGTAGCTTAAGCCAGAATCACACGATGCATAATTCCGTAGCAGTTTTCATGCCCATTTTCTGTCATTTTTGCTTCTGTGTGAGCCACGTTCCAATACTTTCCCAAGGGGTCTATCTCTCGGCATAGCAGTTATTTAAGCGAAGAGACTGCCCCAGAAACGTAGTAGATCGTGCTCTATTTTCCTGTCAACATTATTGCTTGCTTCCTATTCTTACACATATATGGCCAATCGCAGTCACTTTGTCTTGATGACATGACCATAAAGTTTCAAAACTGATTATGTTTAAAATGGCGTCTACATCACAAAATAACGTGAGGAAACTAACCTAATTCATTCGGAAACACTGATACACTTCTGAAATCACATCCTTTATAATGTTTCAGCAGGCAAAGTGGAGTCCACTATTTTCGTTTACTTTTTTTTTCTCGCTAAAACCGACTCCAAATTTAATAAAATAGAGTCTAATTTGTCCGTTATCCCGTTAGTAGGGAGCCCTGAATTATTCCTCAGTTTGTTTCAGTGACTTACATGCACATCTACAATTCTGATTTTTGATTTTTGGCAGTGTTTCTGTGTGAAGAGCCGTATCTCATTTCACTGAGCCAATTGCAATAACGTTCCACCAGCACCACGCTTCTGTGATTTGCCTGTAGAATCCCAAGGCTCGATAGAGTTAAAATATCCAATCACAGACCACGAAGCAGAACTGCAGATGTGCACGTGAGGCACCGAAACAAAGTGAGGCAACGTGTGAATACAAACCGGCAAGAACGAACACTTTCTTTTGTAGAAACGGTTGCTGAATCTAATATGCATATACCCAAGGTTACAGATGGTGGAAAATCGCTAGTTATTTTCTGTCGGCGTATTCTTCACAACATCGTAGCGTCGTGCATCTTGTATGATTGCACAACAGTTATGTAGCACAGTTAACTGTTTACAGACGAATCACAGATGTTATGTCGTAGCGCACCAGAATTAACAGTGACCTAGTAAAATAGGGACACATCAGTAACGGAAGGTAAGCGTTATAAGTTAAAACATTTCATTTATGACTAGCATGGGTATGACAGAAACTAGGCATCGTGAGGGCAGATACCGGTCAAGGTGGCGTAGTAGTAAAACAATGGACTCGAGTTAGGAAGAACACAGCTTCGATTACCGATTCGGTCAACTTGAGTTTTGTATAACGCGGCATTCCGAAATCACTCCAGGAGAATAATGAGATGATTTATTATTACAGGCCATAACAGCTTCCTTCTCCGTTGTAGTTTCTCTGAGGCTTTATAATGTATATAATGGTCTCACCCTTGTCGAGGTATAAGCCATACATGTATTTCTACTTACCAATCATTAAGTTAGGTAGAGTTACAGAAAGACGATGGGCATGCATTCGGGAGGAATAGGAGAATGGTTCTTGGCTCCAAACACTCTGATTTCGGTTTTACATGGTTAGGCCAGTACTACAGAATAAATAAGATGTAAGGGAAGCGACATGGCGTACTTATTACCTAACTCATTTTCTCTTGAGGTTGCCTTGGTGTGCAAGTTGGTGGGTGTTTGGTTCAATGCAACTTTTTGTAGGCCTGATTTCATAATATGAGAAAAATGGCATGCTGATGATGTCCGATTAACTATTTCTAAATGCATGTCCGAGATTAAAATAAATTACGGTACTTTTATATATATAAGTAATTATATAAGTGAATGACTGGTATACCACATGGCTTTGTTTAGAAGCGTCTGCTTCCCGGGAGCTGGTACAAATCTACGATTAGAAATCTTCATCCATGTCACTATTTTTGACATTTATTATTAAGTAGGACTACATTTAATTTTAGAGTCATCAAGTTTAACATTTCTAAATATTTGATTTACAGAAATAATCAAGTCAGTGTTAAAAAATAAGGTCCTTGTTGTTATATTTTATAATATTGAGCGTACACGGGGCTATATTTATACTTATGCACGACCCAAGAGCTGAAACGATAGCAACAATGAAAACGTTTCCCTGTGCCAGTACTACGAAAGTTTCTTACAAAAGCCTATGTCATATTCCTCTTTCAGTACCTATCGTTGTATGCAGTTGTGTGTACCCTTCGCTAATGACGTTGCTGCCGGGCGGAAAACCAACAAAGTACTGAGCCACAATTTGCGCAACATAGAGTACAAAAAGTGGCTTGTATCATACATACATACATATACAATTATAATTGTGTGTGTATATACATACACATAAAAAGAATTTTATCACACCAACACACGCACACACACACACACACACACACACACATATATATATATATATATATATATATATATATATATATATATATATATATATATGTGTGTGTGTGTGTGTGTGTGTGTGGATGTGTATATATATTTATAATTATCTATGTGTGTATACATACACACACATATATATGTATGACAGCCTTATTGTCATATGTATGTACGTTATATCCGAACACACCCACACACTATTTGCCTGACAGCGGTTTTGCCAGCGTGAATATTTTTTCAAGAAAAACTATAACGATATCTTATCATGTTAATGAGGTATTGATGACACGACAGAATCATATTTTAAGGATTTTAACCACCAAAGCATAACGATACCGCACCAGAGTTAAGAGATATCGATGATAACGAATAAAGTACGATTTACCCCTTTTCATCTCTTACTGGGTGACTATGCCAAAAAGGGAAACAACCCTTAAATGTTCATATTTCGAACAGAAAATCAACAAATAAACTCTTCTGTCAGTTGTCACTAACATGTGCGTGTTTAACATCGGTGTTCCCAGTTATCTTGCTATACACGGGATTCGAACCCAAAACCTCCTACCAGTGTTCCAAACAACTACGTCAAGATAGGTCATCAGAATTCTTAAGAAAAAATGCGTTTATTAAACATACCAGAAAGGTATAGATACCAATAGAACGGTAAAAAGGAACAATTTTTTTAAAATTGATTTTCTGAGATTATAATCTGATATTCAAGATCTCAGGAAAATTTTACATCATTCCATCCCCTAAATGGTCGTATTTAAAATCATTGAATAGCTTTTAGATATTTACGTAAGCTTCATTGTTTATTCAAATACCATCTCGAAATCGCAACTGGTTTAAATGATAAATAGGATGAATAGAAAACACGTTTTATTGTTATAATGCCCTCAGAAGTTGAATTTCGAAAAATTCTGAAACGATCTTTTTTAGGGATATGCGTAAGGTTCATTCAGAAGCAAGATATCTTAACTGGTTTAAGAGTAATGTAGGATTAGAATTTTCTAGGTCCTCTGGTTTGGCCTGTGCGTTGATGAGCGAATGGCGCGCTTCATATTGCTACTGTTTGTACTCACCTGCTGCTCTATGTTTTACGTGTGCGTGTGTGTGAATATATTGGATGGAATTTATATAAAAGGAACCAAACGACATTTTTTATTGTTTGATTTAAGTACATTAAGAACATAAGAAACCTTTAGATTTTGCTTACGAAAATATAACCAAGCGCCATGTGCCCTGTGCTGCCTTCTGCAAAGCACTGAACCAACCACAACACAATCAACTTAAATTTATAAGCTGTTTACTCTGTTTTAAGGATATGGTGCTTGGTTCCATTTATATAAATGCCGTCCATATTAATATATATATATATATATATATATATATATATATATATATATATATATATATAAGTTCCATAGCATTTGAGTTTTATGCAAACATCGATATGAAGCACATGTGACCTAACGTTTTTACCTGGTTAAAAAACATCTTGGTATTAAATGACATTAATGCCTTGCTGTGAGTGTATCTGTTTCACTTATGTATTAATGAATGTATCAATCAATTAATATTTATTGTAGTAATACTTTTTATACAAAATTTAATAGGATGTTCAAGATAAAAGTGTTGGTTACACAGCAGTAAACAGAAACATTCAATTGTTTGCTTAATGTAAAGGATAAAGTAAGTTCTTGTTTAGGGCGGATCTTAAAATCGCTGTTATGTAACTGGCAGATTTACTAGTTATGGTTGATTTGTACATTATTATCATGATGTTACACATTAATTAACAGCTTTGTGGTATTGCTATACATCGGAAATTCTGATGTTAATTAAAAGCTTTCGTGACAAACGTACATCATAAATAAATCTGTGTGGCGCAAAATTTAAACATCACCCAAATATTAAATTTGAACAGTAAATGCCTGCTATCTGACGAAAAATAAAAACCTCTGGAAAGCAAAAATAAGTAAATAAATAAAATGTTATACCGTGCGAAAGACCGAACAAAACAGATTCTGAAGAAAAAAAAACTCTGACCATACAAAAAAAAAATGAAGCGACCTAGTTATGACTATGCGCAAAGAGGCTGTTAAATCAGAACCGGATCGTGGACAGTATGAAGAAATATTCTCGGCGTGCCAATGTCGGGGGGTTTGGCACGACAGCACCCATGCTCGTGTTCGCGCGGCTATAACATAACTGGCATGCCGATGCGGGGGTCGTAGAGAGAGAGAGAGGGGATGAGAGTGATTGAGAGAGTGGAGATGGGAGGGCCCACGGCTGAGATGACTGATGGCGTGTGTATGCGCCCGCACTAGCGCCACAGGGCCGGACCACACAAACGAGCCATAAAACTCAATCTCCGCAGTTACGTTTCCCCCGGCGCCTCCACCAAAACTAGCCTCCTGCCAAGGGGAGGAAGGCGGGGTGGGGTGTATGGAGGTTTTTAGGAGCGGAGAGTGGGCGGGACGATAATTCCACACGTCACTAGCCATTATCGCACGACGCCCATCAACCGTTACGATATCCGCAGCGGCCGAGCTCCACTGCGAACTGTCCCAGTCTCCCCCTACTCTTCTACAACCACCTCCGAAACCACCCCCTTCCAATTCCAGTTACCGATTTCCCCCACCCTGTTACGATTATCGGTGTCGTGGACACCCCCCACCCCACTGTCCATCGCCGCGAACTCCAACACCGGCGGGATCGTATATTAGGCGATACCCTGATATCCCGCCGAACTCAACCGTAGAGCGTGCAGCATATACACACCCTATCCTCCCTCGAACACGCCTTCACCCCAGAATCTATATGTGCGCTGGACCACAACAGAGTCATCAAGGATGAAAATGCGCACGGGAAGCACCGTCTTTGCGCCCCAATGGAAAAAAGATCGAAGCGTTAGGATGGTAAAGGGAGGGATGCCAGAGGCATAGAATATGAGCAGGGAGCGGTTTCCAGCCCACATTGACATGTTGATGTTTCCATCGTGTATTACGGCTGACGGTGTTTATAGACCAACGGCCTCACGTTGCGTGTCGTAAGCCGAAGTCATGAAACGATTTCGTGGTGTTGTTTGACGAAGAGTGTATCTGCTGCGTCGTAGCAGAGAATAGAGTTGGGTACTAACTCCTACCCAGGACAAGTTTCACAGTGTCTGTTTAAAGTATTGGCTATCCTTTAGCGTTATACGTATAAACAAAACGATTAAGTCGTCAATACAACTGAACTGTTTCGCAACGTAGTTTGATCGTATGTTCAGCTTATCAATGAGTAAGATAAACGTTACAACAATGCAATGATGCATTAAGTAGCAGTTAACTGTACCGAGAGTTTTACATGTGTTTCCACGTACTGGTGAAAAAGAAATTATTCTCATAGACGAAATTAAGCATACAGATTTGATGAATCTCCAGTGTTGTTCTTTGTAGTAACTGATTATAATATTTTAGTACTAATTCGAAAGACATATAAGCTATTTGTGACTTTTCTAAATTACTGACATTTATTTTTAAACGAGTATATGCAAGCACACTACAGCGTATGATTAATTAGCCTATATAGTAACTACATATTATGATTTTTTTTTCAAAACAGTTAAAACTCTATTTATCGTCACGTAAAATTGTTGAAATAATAATTGTTTTTTATAAACTTTGAAATAATAAAGTAAAAAAAACTAATTCCTGGAAAAAATAGGAAAAAAATAATAAATTCTTAAATACACGGATGAAGCATCCTACGCGAAAAGGAGCTTACAGTTGACTTTAATTCCATGGCAGTATTTAACTTTGGCATCATAAAACTCGTTACAAAAAGAGATCATATAAAAAAATCAATAAACGTTGCAGTAAAATGCGTAACATTTTTTCATGCCAAAGTACGCAATAATTAGCACGCAAAAACGGTACTGTCTTCTTAGAAAGTAATATGCCAAGCAGATCATATAACACTATTAAAGCCAAGTAAAACACATGAGTTAATAATTCTCGTTCGTAGAATAAAGAGAGAACACTAATCCATATCACAATGGATTCTTTAAATGGTTCGTTTAAATATGAATATGTTTGCCTATGGGGGAAGCCGAAATTCGACAGCCGAATTCCCATTGTGTTGCTAATCGAATTAGTTGCTCTGCATTTCAGAGAAGTCCTCGTTACTGTTTTTATTCTCAGGAGACTATTTAAACGGTAGACCAATCGTAAGAAATGGGTGCACGTATTAGAATAATAACACCTTTATGCACATAGCACTAAATTGGCGGTCAGTATAGATGACTGCCGAATCGCGTGATAATATTTTGTGGAAACAATCATCACAGGTAGAAGAGCAAAACAAAATTTACATGAACATAGGCCCGAAAACACACTGTTACTGTGCTACATGCCTCATCACGTACAGTGCGTGATTCACTGATTCGCGTGCTGGATCGTGTTGCCACGTTACTGTAGAACGCTACTTCGCACAATGCCAACCGTCAAATTAAATAAGACTCCAGTAGAGTACAGCATCTCCAGAAACAAACCATCCACGAAACAGCAATATGTCGTAACCCTCGTTTTAACTGAAGTTAACTTTTCCCTGTATAAACGAATAATGGCTATTTTTATACTTTCAGTAAAAATGTC